>CAUYUJ010002552.1:0-88511 GCA_963575745.1 Prorocentrum cordatum | reverse complement strand
GTGGGTGGGCATGTGTACGTCTGTCCACTACGCTCGACGATGTCGATGGTGGCTTTGCAGGTACTCTCCCAGGTCCTGACCAGTCGTCCCCGCGTGCGGAGCTCATGGCCTTGATTTTCGTGCTCCGCTATACCTATGGGCGTGTTTTGGTTTTCAGCGATTACCTTCCTATGGTTCGAGGTTTTCGTAGGCCGCGTGCGGCCCTGGCCAGTTGTGACATGATCGACTTGTGGGTGGTTCTCTGGAAAACCTTGGATCTGCGTTCTGGCGGTGTTGACCTTCGGTGGACCAAAAGCCACCCCACTGAAACCTAAGTCAGCGCCCTCTATCTAACTCGTGTAGAGCGGTTGTTGAACGGGGCCGCTGATGCTTGTGCGACAGAAGCCGCTAGGAGAGCAGAGGTTCCCGAGCATTTGGTGGCCCGCACACTTTTGCAAGACGTGTTTCACTTTTCAGTTCTTCGGCGATTGGTCGCCATTCAGCGTGATGTTTTCACTACCTGTGCTCGTGACGGGAAGTATGCCAGAGTAGGCCGAGATGAAGGGCCTTAGCACGTGCGGAGAAAAGGTGGGAGGTCTTTTGCGCAGGAGCGGGAGAAGCGCGTGCGAGCGCAAGGCCATAGTCCCATCACTTTCCGCACTCTGATCAAGTGTAGTATCTGTCATCGCAAGTTCAGCACACGTGGTGCCCTGTCCCGTTTTTGGCCTGAGGAATGTCAGGGCAGCCGCTTCGCCCACCTTGCTGCGCCAAGGAGTGACGGCGAGGGAGAGGCGGCGGCCCCTGCTCCTGCCCTGGAGTGCGCTGCTGCGCACCCCCAGGCCATCCATTGTCACGAGACCCATTCATTGTCCGTGCTGGGTGGGATTTTGTATTGTATGACTTGTGGGTGCTTTGCGGTCCAAAGTGCCCGTCAGAGTCAGGTGCCAGCCCCCGACCCGCACGGGTCTGTTGGTGCTGGGCCGTTTGGCACACGAGGTCTCCCTCCCAGAGCGGGGTGTCATTCTCTCGTGATTGATGTGGTTGGTGCGGCCGAGCTAGCACTCGGGACCCGCGTGTCCGCCATAGCGCCATAGCGTCGTGGTCGTGATCGTCGCCGGCGTTGTCCTCGCTGTAGTCGTTACCGTCGTCGTCGCCGTGCTCGTAATCGCCCGTCGTCCCCCGTCGTCGCCGTGCTCGTCGCCGTCGTCGCCGCCGCCGTCGTCGCCGTCGTCGTCTTCGTCGTCGTCGTTTTCCCCGACATCGTCGTCGTCGCGGTCTTCGTCGTCGCCGCCGTCGTCGTTGCCGTCGTCGCTGTCGACGTCGTGCTCGTCGTCGTCGTCGTCGTTGCCATCGTCGTCGTCGTCGTGTTCATCGTCGTCGTCGTCGCCGTCGTCGTCATCGTGCTCGTCGTCGTCGTTGCCGTCGTCTTGGTCGCTGTCGTCGTGTTCGCCGTCGTCGTCGTCGCCGCGGTCGTCGCCGTGCTCGTCGTCGTCGTCTTCACAGTCGTCTTCGTCGTCGTCGTCGCCGTCGTAGTCGTCGTGCTCGTTGCCGTCGTCGACGTCGTCGTCGTCGACGTCGTGCCCGTCGTCGCCGTCGCCTTCATCCATGTCTTCGTCGACGTCGTCGTCGTCGCCATCGCCGTTGTCGTCGTGTTCGTCGTCGTCGCCGCGGTCGTCGTCGTGCTCCTTGTCGTCGTCGTCACCGTCGTCTTCGTTGTCGTCGCCGTCGTCGTCGTGCTCGTTGCCGTCGTCGTCGTTTTCATCGTGCTCGTCGTCGTCGCCGTCGTCGCCGTCGCCATCGTCGTGCCCGTCGTCACCGTCGTCATCATCGTTGCCGTCGTCTTCGTCGTCGATCTCTTTGACGCAACCGTCGTCGTCGACGTCGTCGCCGTCGTCGCCGTTGTGCTCGTCGTCGTCGTCGCCGCCGACGTCGCCGTCGTAGTCGTCGTCGTCCTCGCCGTAGTCGTCGCCGTCGTCGTCGTCATTGTCGTCGTCGTCGTCGTGCTCGTCGTCGCAGACGTCGTCGTCGTCATAGTCTTCGTCGTCGTCGCCGCCATCGTCGTCGTTGCCGTCATCGTCGTCATCACCGTCGTCGTGGTCGTCGTCGCCGCCATCGTCGTCGTCGTCGTGATCGTCGCCGTCGTCTCGTCCTCGCCGTAGGTCGTCGCCGCGTTGTTTCGTTCGTCGCGCCGTCGTCCCGTCGTTGCCATCGTCGTCGCCGTCGCTTAACGTCGCCGATCGTCGCCGTCGTCGTCGGCGTCATAGCTCGTCGTCGTTCGTGTCGCCAAATGTCGCCGTCGTCGCCGCCATCGTCGTCGTATCGTCGATGAATCGTTCGCTCCGTCGTGTCCTCGCCGTAGTCGTCGCCGTCGTAGTCGTCGTCGTCGCGTCGTCGTCGTTGCCATTCGTCGTCGTCGCGCTAACGCCGCGTCGTCGCCGGTGGTCGTCCGTTCATGCTCGTCGTCGTCGTCGTCGCCAATGTCGCCGTCTGTCGCCGCCACCGCCATCGTCGTCGTTGCCGTCATCGTCGTCATCACCGTCGTCGTGGTCGTCGTCGCCGCCATCGTCGTCGTCGTCGTGATCGTCGCCGTCGTCGTCCTCGCCGTAGTCGTCGCCGTCGTTGTCGTCGTCGTCGCCGTCGTCGTCGTCGTTGCCATCGTCGTCGTCGTCGCTAACGTCGCCGTCGTCGCCGTCGTCGTCGTCATGCTCGTCGTCGTCGTCGTCGCCAATGTCGCCGTCGTCGCCGCCACCGTCGTCGTCGTCGTCGTCATGGTCGTCGTCCTGCTCGTCGTCGTCGTCGTCGCTAACGTCGACGTCGTCATGCTCGTCGTCGTCGCCACCATCGTCGTCGTCGTAGTGATCGTCGTCGTCGTCCTCGCCGTAGTCATCGCCATCGTCGTCGTCGTCGCCGTCGTCATGATCGTCGTTGTCGTCGTCGCAGTAGTCGTCACCGTGCTCGTCGTCGCCGCCGTCGTCGTCGTCGCCGTCGCCGCCGTCGTCGCCGTCGTGGTCATCGTCGCAGCCGTCGTCGCATTCCTGGACGTCGTCGTCGTCGTCGCCGCCGTCGTAGTAGTCGTCGTCGTCATGCTCGTCGACGTCGTCGTCGTCCTCGTTTCCGTCGTCGCCGTCGTCGTGGTCGTCGTCGTCGTCGTCGCTGGTTGCGCCACCGCCGCCGACAGGCCGCCAGCCGGCGCCTGCGCTGGCCTGAAGGAAGGGGGGATTTCGAACCCCCCTCTTGAACTGTCGTCAGGGTCGACCTTATCTGCCGTCGGGGATCTTCTGACCCGGGTCAATCCAGACCCGGGTCAGCAGGAAACCAAAAACTGCAATGCAGAAAAAACAAAAACAAAAAAACTGCAACGCAGATCTTCGCAAACCCGGGTCAGCCAATACGCGCGGCCGCCTCGCGGCCACGAGCTGCTCGCTAACCCGGGTCAGCCAGAGGGGGTCTTCGCAGGATCCTGCAAGATCCGGTGCCCTGGCTGACCCCCGTTTGCATTGACCCCCGTCTCGAGGCCCCCGATGCCGCCGCCGACATCCGTCGCCGGCGCTGGCGCCGGCCCAGGAGGGGGAGGGGGGCCGCCGCTGGCGCCGGCGCAGGCCCGGCGGGGGGAGGAGGGGGGGGGGTTCGAACACCCCCCTTGAACCAGGGGGGGGTCGGTTCTGGACCCCCATCCAAGCGCCCACAGAACGCGCTCTTTCTAATGGCGACACCAATGGCGACACGAACGGCGACACTCATGGCGGCACTAACGGTGGTACTAATGGCGACGCTAACGGCGACGCTAATGGCGGCACGAACGGCGACACTAACGGTGACACGAATGACGGCACGAATGGCGATACGCATGCACGTCATTGATATCCCCCCCTCTTCTTTCGATTGCGTAGATATCGTAACCACACTGGGAGGTCGCACTGAGGGCCTCTCCCCATTCAGCCCTTACTCCTCCCCAACTGTTTTGGGCCATCCCCGGGCGCCGACCTAATAATCTCCCTGCTCATCCATCCCGGCGATGGCGATGCGCGGTCGCCCGGGCGGTTGGGCCCAGCGGGCACCGGGAGAGGGGGAGGCGGAACAACAAGTAAGAACGCACGGAGAAGGAGGGAAAATATACTGAGCAAGACAAAGACTACCAGGAACGTGCGCCAAATGAAGAAACTGATGGAACATGTTATGCCATGAGTAAATTTCACTTGGAATGGCGTAAAGGAAACACAATGTTCATGGAGTTTAACGGGTTGGAGCGGGTCTACCCATCCAAACTAAATCATAAAAGCGGAGCGGATGCTTGTGCGCGAATCAGACGGGCCACAGGAGACACGAACATCTACACAGGGTCGTCGAAAACGAAGCGAGATCGAAACCTCAACCTGATTTCTGATATAAGAGAGCGGGCGAGGTGAGAATGGGGGGTTAGTACTGCAAATTCGTGTCGCGCCGACTTCGGCGTTGGTCTCTGACACCACGGGGATCGATCAACCTTGAACGATCGGCGGTTTCCGGAATGTCAGGTCATTCGACATCATCCGAATCTGGATCGCTGGCGGCATCTAACGATGAACGCCCGCGTCGGGGTCGCCGCCACTTGACACCATACGAACCTACCGCCTCAGACTTCTCCAGCGCTTCCCGGAGCCAGAGGCGCGCCACTGTATCAAGGAACGCGCCCAGCGGCGGGGCCGAAACCAGCTGCACGCAGCAGATTTCGTAACCCTCCAATTTCCATACAGTCATCGTGCTACCAAGGAGCGCTGAATAAGGGACGCAGGGGCTCTTCTAGCCACTTCTACCCTGGGCCGCGAATGGTTTCCCCAGAATAGATCCAAGGAGCGGATCGAAAAGTTGACCCCCTCCTCGGCCTAAGGCGGTACTCGTTTTCAGCGACTTCACTGTGCCCCCCTCCTTTCGCTCGACACGAACCCCGTCGAAGTCCCGCCGTCCCTCCGACCTGACCCGCATCTCGCTCTGCCTCGCTCGGAGTCACCGCAGCCTCGCACAGGGAACGACGCAGCCCACCCCCCTCTGCTTGGAGGCCCGCTCCGCGTGATCCGCTGCGGTCCGCGTGCAACGCACGCGCGCGCCAGTCGTGGTCAGCGCCGCGCCCACATCCTCCTCCTAATTTTCCTCCTCCTAATCTTCCTCCTCCCCTGATCTTCCTCCTCCTCCTCCTCCTCCACCTCTTCCTCCTCCCGGTCTTCCTCCTCCTTGTCCTCCTCCTCCTCCTCCTCCTCCTCCTCCTCCTCCCCCTCCTCCTGGTCTTCCTTCTCCTCCTCCTCCTCCTCCTCCTCCTCCTCCTCCTCCTCCTCCTCCCCATCCGTCTCCTCCTAATCCTCCTCATCCTCATCCTCATCCGCACCCTTATCCTCCTCATCGTCAAGACTCTCCCCCTCCCCGTTGTCCACCGATGGCGATAGCTTCGACGGCGACCCCGACGACGACGCAGAAAACGACATCTTCAACGATGACGACTCAACTCAACTTCCCATCTCTAGGAGCGATGTCCGATGGTCACTTCACCACATAACAAAAAATGCTTCGACGCTGAGCCAGAAGACTGACAACTTAAGTCAAGTGGGACGAGCTCTGAGCACCTGGTTACAAGGATTACCGGCTGCAACGCGCGGGAGTGGGTTTAGCTCGCTGGCTGTCGACGACGACGACGACGACGACGACGACGCGCACGGAGCCGCCGAGGGACCCCAAGAGGGCGGCCGAGGGGGCGGCCGAGGGAGCCACCGAGAAGGCCGCCGAGAGAGCCGCCGAGAGGACCGCCGGGAGGGCCGCCGAGAGGGCGGCCCCGGAGCGCTGGGCCCCAATCTTGAAGGGGCCCTGGGACACGACACACAAACAAATACACACAAATAAACAGATTCCCCATATTTTCCTATATCTTATGGGTTCTTGTCTTCCCCCCCACTTCCCATATTTTCCCATATTTTCTGGGGAATCGAAGATTGATTGTGTCTGTGCGTTTTTTCCCTCCTGAAATCTATCCTTGGTGTCCCCAGGGGCATCCAGGACAACAATCTTCAGGGCTCGGGAGGGCCGCCGGAGTGGGCGGCCCCAGAGCGCTGGGCCCTGGGGATGGCCCCAATCTATCCCTGGTGGCCTCATGCCGAAGACAGCCCCCAGAGGCTGAAAGGAAGGAAACGCCGCAGGGGCTGAAGCTCAGATCGTCGGAGAGACCGTCGCAGATCTCGGCGCTCCCTGCGGACAAGGGAAAGACTCGGCCATGCTGAACTCGGCCAGGCTGAATTCGGCCCGGGCCGAATTCAGCTCGGCCAAGTTCAGCCTGGCCGAGATAAGCCGGCCGAGGTCAGCCTGGCCGAGCTTTTCCTGGTCGAGTGCAGCCCTGCTGAGCTTTTGCTGGTCGAATTGAGGAAACCAACAGGTACCGATGCTGCTACTCCCCTGACCTCTCCCCGGATGTGTTCTGACCAGAACTTCGAAGCGAATCCAGCCGTGGCGACGAGGACCTCCAGGCGGTCCAACAAAGGCAAAATCGAGGCAAGGCAGCGGTAAATCAGAAAGATCAGATCGTCGGAGAGAGAGATCGTCGCAGATCTGGGCCCCGCTGCGTCGGCACGGCGCGGCCTCGCCGACGAGCCCCTTGGCCGCCGCGTGCGCCTCGGGATCGCCTCCACGCTCGGCGCGCGCGGGCTTCGCCTGGGCGCTGGCGGGCCCGTCGGCGCGCGCGCGCTCGCGCAGGGGCTGGGACGTCGGCGTCGCAGAACCTCGTCGTCGCTGGAGGGCTGGAGGGATCGAGGGCTCGAAGGTTCGAGGCGTCAGGTTGAAAGGTTCGAGATCGAAGGTGGACGCTCGAGGGTTCGAGGGCTCGAAGGCTCGAATGTTCGAGGGCTCCAAGCTTGAGGACTCGAGGGCTCGAGACTTCGAGGCAAAAGGTCGAGGCTCGAGGTTCGAGGCTCGACGAGCTCACATGCGCGGTCCAGGAGGCCGCCTGGAAGGCCGTCGGCGCTCTCCGGAGCGCGCTGCATGCGCCAACAAAGGTGCCAGGTCCGGCTCGAACTCTGGCCAAGCCCGCGCCAGCAGGAGCGAGCCTCCCCTTCTCGAGACTCGGGGCGGCCAACCAAAAAGCAGTGGTGCCCCAGCGATGAAAACATCTCCAGGCTGGCCAGGCTTCGAGCTTCGCTGGATCACAGGGAGGAGGTGAGAAAGTCGAGTCTCGAGGTTCGAAGGTCGAGATTCGAGGTCGAGAGACGAGGTTCATGGTTCGAGGGTCGAGGGCTCGTGGGCTCGAGGGCTCACGGGCTCAAAGGCTCGAGGATTCGAGGCTCGAAGGCTTGAGGCTAGAATGCTCGAACGTTCGAGGATCGAAGGTTCGAGGGCTCGAGCTTCGAATGCTCAAGGTTCGAATGATTGGGGTTCGGATGTTCGAGGCTCGGAGATTCGAAAGTCCAAAGGTCCGAATGTCCAGGTTCAAAAGCTCGGGTGATCGAGGAACGGGGCTTCAAGGGCTCGAGCTTCGTAGGCTCGAGGGCTCAAGGCTCGCAAGATCGAGGTATCGAGGATCGAAGTTCGAAGGTTGGAGGTTTGAAGACTCGAAGGTTCCACGTTCGAATATTCGAGGTCGACAAACGAGGTGCGAGGTCTGAAGGTTCGACATTCGAAACATTGAAGGTTCGACGTTTCGATGATCGGAGCAAACGTGATCCACCGCCGCTTTACTGTGGAAAATTCCCCCCCCTCTTCCTCCGAAACCCGGGGGTCCCCCCTCCCCCTACTCCGAAAATCCCCCCCCTGCTGGACCCCCCCCCCCCCCCCCCAACACCCCCCCCCCCCCCCACCCCCTAACCCCCCCCCCCTCCAGAAAACCAGGGGGGTCAGGGGGGGTCACTCCGGTTCGAACCCCCCCCCCCCCCTCCGGAAAACCGAAGGGGGTCACTACCAGTTCGAACGCGCCCCCCCCCCCAAGAAAACCAGAGAAGCGGTCACTACTGGTTCGAACACCCCCCTCCGAAAAACCGGGGGAGGTCACTACTGGCGGTTCGACCCCCCCCCCCTCAAAAACCGTGGGGTCACTACCGGTTCGAACCCCCCCTTCTCTCGGGGGGTCACTACCGGTTCGAACCCCCCCCCTCGAGAACCGGGCGGGTCACTACCGGTTCGAACCCCTCCCCCCTCCACGCTCACCGCCAGCAAACAACTCAGGGTCCGTACCACCGTCCGCACCACATCCCCCACTGCTGTCCCCAGCACCACTGTCCTCACCACCACTGTCCCCACTGTCCCCACCACCGTCACCACTGTCCTCACCAGTGCCCCCACCACTGTCGCACTGTCCCCACTGTCCCCACCACTGTTCCCACCACGGTTCCACTTCCCACTTTCTCAACGGCCCCAACCACTGTCCCACTGTCCACAGTGTTCCACTGTCCCACTGTCCCCGCCGCTGTCCCACTGACCTGTCCCACTGTTCCCACCACTGTCCCCACTGTCCCCACCACTGCCCCTACTGTACCTCTGTCCCATTATCCCACCGCCGTCCTCGCCACCGCCCTCACCACTGTCGCCACCACCACTGTACCCTCCACTGTCCCACTATCTGCACCACATTCCCACTTTCCCCACACCACTGTCCCCACCACCACCGTCCCCACCACTGTCCCACTGTCCCCGCTGTTCCCACCATTGTCCCCGCTGTCCCCGCCAGTGCCCCCACCAGTGTCTCACTGTCCCCACTCTCCCCGCCATTGTCCCACCACAACCCCGCTCTCCCCACTTTTCCCCACGGTCCCCACCACTGTCCCTCTGTCCCCACTGTTCCCACCACTGTCCCCACTGTCCCCGCCGCTGTCCCACTGTGCTGTCCCACCGTCCCCACTGTCCCGATCACTGTCCCACTGTCCCCACTGTCCCCACCACTTTCCCCACTGTACTACTGTCCCACCACTGTCCTCACCACCTGCTTCACCACTGTCCCCACCACTACCGTCTCTACCACTGTCGCACTGTCCCCACCAGTCCCGCTGTCCCCTCACCACTGTCCCCACCACCACCGTCCCCACCACTGTCCGTCCGCACCACTGTCCCACTGACCCCACCACCACCGTTCCCACCACTGTCCAATCATCCCCACCATTCTCTAACTGTCCCGAGGAGCGGGCATCGTTTGCCGGCGTGCTGGCGGCGAGAGGGGGGGGGTTCGAACCGGTAATGACCCCCCCCCCGGTTTTCGAGGGGGGGGGGGGGGGCGGTTCGAACCGGTAGTGACCCCCCCCCGGTTTTCGAGGGGAGGGGGGGGGTGGACGGGGTAGGAACCCCCAGTGACCCCCCCCGGTTTTCCGCCAGCAGCGGTAGAACACGCTCTTTCGATGATCGAGGGTTAGCGGTTCGAAGCTTCGAGGCTCCAACGATCGAAGTTCGAGGGCTCGAGAGCTCGAAGGTTAGAAGGTCGAGGCTTTAATGTTCGAGATTCGAATGTTGAGGTTCGAAGTACGAGGGTCGACGTTTCGAAAGTTCGAGATTCGAAGGTCGAGGGCTCGAGGTTGACGGTTCGGCGATCGATCGAGGTCGAATGTTCGAAGGCTCGAGCTGCGATGTCCCAAGGTCAAGGTTCAAATGTTCAAAGGTTCGAGATCGAAAGTTCGAGGGATCTAGGTCGAAGGTTCGAGACTCGAGGTCGAAGGTTCGAAAGTTGGGAAGGTTCGAGGTTCGACGGTTCCACGTTCGAAGGTTAGACGGCTCGTAAAAGGTCTAGATTCCTAGGCTCGAAGGTTGGAATGTGATGTTTGAAGGTTTGAGGGTCGACCATTCAAGGTCGAAGGTCGCGGCTCGAGGTTCGAGGTTGGAGGGTTCGGAAGTTCAGAGGCTCGAGGGCTCGAGAGCTCGAGGTTAGCAAATTCGAAGCTCGATGGTCGAAGGTTCGAGATTCTAAAGCTGAGGCTCGAAGGCTCGAGATTCGGGGTTCGAAGATTCGAGATTCGAGGGCCGAGGTTAAGGGCTCGCAGGCTCGTGGTTCGGAGGTTAGAGGTTCGGAGGTTGGAGGTCGAAGGTCGAGGAGCGAAGGTCCAGTTTCGGGTGGGCTGGGTGGCCGTTCGAGGTTGAAGTTTTGGTTTTTTGGAGCGTCGCTCGACCTTCCTACGCGTCTAAGAAGCCTCTCGCCGCCACGACTGGATTCCACTCTGGCCCAATGTGGGCAGCCTCGAGAGGGGGGGGGGGGGCTCAAGCGTGTGGCTATGCATAGGCAGTCCGTGGTATGCCTCAAAGGGTGTTCAATGATATCAAAGGAGCTCTAGCCACACGTAATAAAAAAAACACATCTATTGCAATCAATATTTGATCATCCAGTCCACTGTTTTCTCAACGGTGTTTTCGGATTGGCGTTTCTTTCATTCAGGGGGAGGGGGAGGAAGAGCGAGAGTTAAAATATTTCGGTTTGGGGTACGTTTGCGCCTTTGGGGACCTCCAAGGATCTTCGAGGGATCCGCCTGGGCCATGCCCTTGGGGAGGAGGGGCAGGCGAGGAAGAGGGAGGTCTGCAAGGACGTGGGGAAGGGGTGATGAGAGAGGGAGGGGATGGGGGGATGGCAAAACACGAGCGAAGAAAGGGGCCCTCGATGGGGGCCTTGTTACTGACCTCTGCACTCCACTCTCACCATTCTGCTGGTCCACCCTTCCGACGGACCAAACTGGACCTCCAATTCCCCCCTCCCGCACATGGGACGCCCAAGCAGAAGGGCAGGGACGAGCAGAGGTGCAAGACGAGGATGCCCAAGAAGCAGCGGAGGGAAAGGCATGGGTGATGTAGCCGAGGCTGTGCTTGAGGAGCTCTGGACAGGGGCCGCCGGTCTCAGATTATCAGTTCTGTGGTTCTCGCGGCATCGCACTTCGCACAAACGCGGATACATCCTGCCTACACTTTGACCCAGGACCCCCCATAATTCTGCGAGCGGACCCACATGAGAAGGTAAATGTTGCACGGCCCCGCAAGGTGAAGCAATTGAAAGAGCACTTCAGACGGGGGCTGCTCTCTCACCTCTCTTCCTCAGGACAAGCAAAACACAGCATAAACAGCTTCTGTCGGCGGCCCACGCCAAGTTCTTGGATAGGCGCAAGACGCCCCTGGCGCACGCTGCGCGCCAAGGAGGGGGGCCTAGCGCCGCCCTAAGAACTCCGCGTGTAGCTTGGCAACCTGATGTTGGTGCCACATGTTGAATTTGATTCCTGACCGTGGCCCCTTCCGCGCCGATGCCTCGGCACAGTTTGCGGCGTGCACGCAGAAGCAGATGGTGGCGATCCCGATGCTCTCCTGCGCTGCGGTTGGGCTCAAGAGCGTGACTGGCCAACCAGACGTGCCCGACCCCTGTTGGTCAGCTTCCTGAAGCACCAATCGGGGTTCATAATTCGGTCGGGAGGAGTCTGCACATGATGTCGCAGGAAGAAAACAGAAAGCTGCATGAACTAAAACGGAGGTTCGCGCGGATTTCTTGGATCGGTGATGGACCCTCCTCCCTGGCGCGCGGAGCGGGCAGGGGCGGCGCCAGGGGCGCCGCCAGGGAGCCCAGCGCCGATTCAAGAAATCCGCGCGGAGCTCGGAAAGTTTGTGCTTATGAACATATTTCTCCTCGGGCGTCTGCAACCAAAGCAAACCCAACGGAGGTGTCCGATGCCCCAGCTTCGATTGGACCCTCAAGGGTGGGGTTCGAACTTGGTCGCAAAGCGGGGAGAAATGTCAGCCAGGCGTGCGCGCCCGATACAGCGACGGCCCATCTACACACTCCGCTAAGCTGGCCGGGAAGCAGCCGCGCAGCCAGTCAGACACCAAGGCTCGTAACTCAGCATCCAAATTGATGGGTAGGGGACACATGACGCATCAAAAAACACGGACGCGCTCAAACATGTTGCCTTCCGGCACATGGCCAGTTGCTAGGGACGGACACGCCCACCACACGTTCACACACACAGCTTCTCCTTTTAGCGTCGCAGCCGCGCACGCAACGACGCGGCGGAGGCAGTCGGAAAGTCTGAGAAACGCCCGAAAAGCCGCCGATGCCACCCCACCATGCACCCACACACAGACACTTTTGTCTTTGGCAGCGCGTCAGAGGCAATCCACACGTGCGCTCGAATAGCTGGGGGCGCTCAGCCTACTACTTGTCCGACTGCAAAAAAAAGGGAAGGGCGACCGCGAAGGACAGAAGTGGGAGGAGGGCACTCACCGCGGAAAGAATTTCAGGATGAGCGCGCCGTTGCGGCCAGCCGGGGCCGAAGTGTCCTGGCATGGGGCGCGGGACGGCGTCGAGGCCACACCCAGGGACCGAAGCCAAGGGTGCAGGCGCAGGGAAGCGTGATAAGCAAGGTGAACCAGGGCTCCGGCGAGAACGGCAGGAAGAGGCCCACGGCAGCGGGAGCGGGAGCATCCGAATGTCCACCACGAAGCGCCGACGGCAGATTCTGCTGCAGCAGAGCGGCGCCAGCAGGATTCACGCACACGGTCCACATGGCCTTACGAGGAGCACGCGCGGGGCCGCGCCACTGCACGCGGGCTGCAGCAGCATGCTGCCTGACGAAGCCCCCAGGATGCATACACACAGACACACAAAGTACCATCTAATTCGACTCGATACCTCGGCTCGCATGGCTCATGGGCGCTGGTCACCCACGAGCGCAACCACATCCCGCATTTGGTCGCCACCTGCCAGGCCTACGACAATTCGGCCTTCGACGCGGCGCCGCTCTGTAGCCGGTGCCCACATGGGAGCAAATGCCAAGGCAACTTGTGGGTGCGAGGGGCTTGTTCTGTAAATGCTCTCGGGAACGTCCGCTACCAAAGCCGCCCCCCCCCCGGTAGCGTGACGCTCCGCGCCAACGCCGTCTGGAAGTGGCAACGGGAAGCTACCAGTTCCCAGGCGGCGATTGCGCAACTTGTAACGTCACTGGCCCTATGCCCCTCCCTGGTGACGCCCCTTGCCGCCAAGGGGTACAACAGCGGGTTCGGCGGGGGGTGGCTGCGTCAAGCGGCGATGACCTCTTCCCCCCCAAGCCCTTCTGCTCTGCTCGGGCTTTGCGCGGCGGGGATTCCTAAACAACCGATGCCTGGGGGGCGATTTCCGGGGGCCTCGGCAGGCGGGGGATGTGGGCGCAGTTTGCCCCCAGGGCCAGAATAGCTCCATGTCCACCGCCTGCAGATGTCCCTGACGATCGATCTCCCAGGCGGTGGCTATGGACAGACCCCCGCAGAGGAGGGCTGCGCACTTGGAAGTCCCCAGGGGCACCCGTGGCAGCCTTCGGCGAACCCCCGCAGGGAAGCCCGGGGCGATCCCCACACTTCGTCGCCGCCTCTGGCGACGCCACAATGCGCGTTCCGCGCGCTGGGGTGGGGTGCCCTCGATCGGCGGCGAGCCCAAGGTTGAATGCAGAGGGGGCGGTCATGCCCACAAGGCTCGGAAGGCCTCCGGCCCTCTGAGAAGTTTTCTAAATCTCCTTCGAAGGTCGGGACGACTTCTCAGACGGCCGGAGGGCTTCTGAAAAGCCCCGCCGCCTTCTGAGGAGGCCTGCCCCTGGCACTTCCCCCCTGGGCGCGCCGCCGAGGCCTGCTGGCTGAAGAGTAAAAACTGCCTCCACGGGCGGCCTGTGCGTAGCTCTGCGGGGGCATTGCCGCTTCCCTTGCCGTCCCGCGGCAATCGCTCTGGCCGGGCTCCCCTCCCCAGGAGCCGCTGTCCACCGCCGTGCCTCGCGCAATTCGGAATGCCTCAGGCACGGGACGGGGGCGGGATGGGCCAAAGGCTACCAAATCATCATGACCCCGCGACACGTGGCTCCTCGCAACAAGTTCGAACGTCCTCTGGCGTGGCTGGCGGAACCGTGCGATCAGTTCCCAAACGCCAAGCTGCCAATCTGAGGGGTAGAAACGATCCTCGACCGTGTAGACCGATGTTGAAAGTCTTCGTTCCCCAGTATCTTCACTGGTCCTGGGACGGCGGCATCCGAACAGCTACCGACGTGACCGCGTCAGGAACAATTCACCTTGCCACCGGCCGAATGGCAGGCTTCAGCGCGCGTCTTGTGCAAATGTCACAGCGCCGGTGGCCCAGTGCAGCTCGTCCTACTTCGAATTCCGCCTGCCGTGTCGTAATGCTCGGCGTCGGATGTTGCGTGGGTTGATGTCAAAATCCCGACACGTACCCATTACCAAATGTACCATGTGAGCCGCTGTTATTGAACTTCTGGGGCAACCACACGACGAACGGGTCGATAGCACGCCGCGGCTTCATACCAAAATCCCCAAAACATTCGAACCAGCAACAGATCAGTCTAAGCAACATTCCAACCAAACTTCTACAAACATTCGAACCACCAACCAGCAACGTTCGAACAAACATGTAAGACGGCCCCTCCGCTTACCAATTGAGCCACCCCAAAACAATCGATCTCAAACCGATATCGCTTGCGACAATCGTAACACTTGTCGTCGTCGGGATGGACAAGAAGATCAGGGATGTCACTCCGAAGTGTGGCCCGGTCCTGCTCGAAAGGCCGCTGGGAGACACGGCGAGGGCGGCTGAAACGCAAATGTGGTAGAGGGAACACGCGCTCTGGACGAAATCACCAGAGCGCTTCTTCAATTCAGCCTTGTAGGATGGGCGGGCCTGCGTTGAACGCCAGTCTGTCCCCAATATGCTGCCAAGGGGGTCTTTCCAAGCAGATTGGCGTCCCTGCCGACAATGAACCATGCACTATGCGAGTCACTTCCGATACGAACCCAGAGCCGGTGCGGCATCCCACCACAGCTGACTCCTAAAATCTTGGGGCCGAAGTAGAGGATTGTCTTGGCTAGTGAGGCCCGTTGCGCATTCGGCCCAGGCGGCTGCGTAAATGGCGCGCAACATGCGGCGCGTGCAAAACTTGATTTAATGCCCGCGTAGAGAAACAACTGGCGGGTATGCTTCGCCGATCGTCGGTTGAGCTCCACGGCGCGTTCCGCCAGACGACGGCGAACCCGAAGCATTTGGCGGATCCACTTGAGCTCCCATCGTTGGATCTCCAGGAGTAAAGTTGCGGTTGCATGCCAAGAGCACCATCCGAATGGCGCCGAAGTGGCCGGGGAGGTCGCCCACGCCAGGAGTCTCGGCAGGACGGGGACCCGAACCTGAAATAGCTTTTGCGTGTGAAGAACACTCGGTCCCAAACCGTCTGTCGGAATCGCACGATTGCCGTAGAAAGCCCCTCCCTGTCGAACAAGTCCCCCGACAGAATCATATCATCGACGATGTTGTAGATCTCGCGGGTGTGCTTATGTCCGGTAGCAAATCCCACCAACCTTCTGGGCGTAGGTGGCTTAGGGAGTTTCCTCTTCCACCCCTCCTTCTTCCCCTTCGGGGATCCCCCTGCCCTACCCCCTCCCCTGGACCTGGACAGGGGGTTCCGCGAGGTGTCGGAGCGTCCAAAACGGCCTCGGCGAGGAAGCCAAAATCACTCGTTGTATTAAGGTTTTGTTTCCATTTTGGCCTCTTGGGGGGGGGCGGGGGGGGGGCGCTAATTGAAGCTCCCCTCTTGTTTGATCGATCTCCTCCAAGATGCCCCAAGAAGCGCCCAGGAGGCCCCAAGAGGTCCCCAAGATGGGCCCCAAGATGCCCCCAAGAGGCCCCAGGAGGCCCCCAAAAGGATCCCAAGCGGCCCCAAGGAGAGAGTGCTTCCGGCTTTTACGCCGAAGGCCTACTAGTGGCCGTACTAGTACGCCGAAGTACGCCTACTAGTACGACCCGGCGAGTCGTACTAGTACGCCGAAGTACGCCTACTAGTACGCGCCTACTAGGTCGTACTAGTACGACTAAGTACGCCTACTAGTACGACCCGCTGCGGTCGGGAGGCGTACTCGTAGGGCCGAAGTACGCCTACTAGTACGACTCCGCGGGTCGTACTAGTACGGCTAAGTACGCCTACTAGTACGACCCGCTGCGGTCGGGAGGCGAACCCGTAGGGCCGAAGTACGCCTACTAGTAGGCGCCGAAGTACGCGTACTAGTACGGCTAAGTACGCCTACTCCGGCGGGTCGTACTAGTACGGCTAAGTACGCCTACTAGTACGACCCGCGGCGGTCGGGAGGCGTACTCGTGGGGCCGAAGTACGCCTACTAGTACGACTCCGCGGGTCGTACTAGTACGGCTAAGTACGCCTAGGCGTACTCGTACGAAGTTACGCCTACCGACTCCGCGGGTCGTACTACTACGGCTAAGTACGCCTACTAGTACGACCCGCTGCGGTCGGGAGGCGAACCCGTAGGGCCGAAGTACGCCTACTAGTACGACTCCGCGGGTCGTACTAGTACGGCTAAGTACGCCTACTAGTACGACCCGCTGCGGTCGGGAGGCGTACTCGTAGGGCCGAAGTACGCCTACTAGTACGACTCCGCGGGTCGTACTAGTACGGCTAAGTACGCCTACTAGTACGACCCGCTGCGGTCGGGAGGCGAACCCGTAGGGCCGAAGTACGCCTACTAGTACGACTCCGCGGGTCGTACTAGTACGGCTAAGTACGCCTACTAGTACGACCCGCGGCGGTCGGGAGGCGAACCCGTAGGGCCGAAGTACGCCTACTAGTACGACTCCGCGGGTCGTACTAGTACGGCTAAGTACGCCTACTAGTACGACCCGCTGCGGTCGGGAGGCGAACCCGTAGGGCCGAAGTACGCCTACTAGTACGACTCCGCGGTACTAGTCGCCTACTAGTACGGCTAAGTACGCCTACTAGTACGACCCGCTGCGGTCGGGAGGCGTACTCGTAGGGCCGAAGTACGCCTACTAGTACGCCCCGGCGGGTCGTACTAGTACGGCTAAGTACGCCTACTAGTACGACCCGCTGCGGTCGGGAGGCGTACTCGTAGGGCCGAAGTACGCCTACTAGTACGACCCGGCGGGTCGTACTAGTACGGCTAAGTACGCCTACTAGTACGACCCGCTGCGGTCGGGAGGCGAACCCGTAGGGCCGAAGTACGCCTACTAGTACGACTCCGCGGGTCGTACTAGTACGGCTAAGTACGCCTACTAGTACGACCCGCGGCGCTCGGGAGGCGAACCCGTAGGGCCAAAGTACGCCTACTAGTACGACTCCGCGGGTTGTACTAGTACGGCTAAGCAGGCCAAAGTAGCCCTACTAGTACGCCCCCGCCAACCCCCCGGGGCCGTACTAACAGGCCAAAGTAGCCCTTCTAGTAGCCCTCGCCGGAGCGGACTTTCGAGCATGTCTCGAGCGGGGTGCCTCTCCGCCGGACGTACTAGTAGGCCAAAGTAGCCCTACTAGTACCCCCCCGCCAGCCCCTCGGGGCCGTACTAGTAGACCAAAGTAGCCCTACTAGTAGCCACGGCGGGGCGGACTTTCGAGGAAGTCTCGAGCGGAGACCCTCTCCGCCGATCGAACTAGTACGCCAAAGTAGCCCTACTAGTACGCCCCTGCCAGGCCCCAGGGGACCCGCGCTAGTAGGGCTACTTCGTGCCTGCGCCTCGCCGGAGCGGACATTCAAGGATGTCTCGAGCGGGAGCCCTCTCCGCCGGTCGTACCAGTAGGCCAAAGTAGCCCTACTAGTACGCCTCCGCCAGCCCCCCGGTGCCCGTACTAGTAGGCGAAAGTAGCCCTACTAGTAGGCCCGCCGGGACGGACTTTCGAGCATGTCTCGAGCGGGGTGCCTCTCCGCCGGTCCTACTAATAACCAAAAGTAGCCCTATTAGCACGCCCCCGCCAGCCGGTCGTACTAGTAGGCCAAAGTAACCCTACTAGTACGCCCCCGGCAGCCCCCCGGGGCCCGTACTAGTAGGCTCAAGTAGCCCTACTACTAGCCCCGGCGGGGCGGACATTCGAGGATGTCTCGAGCGGTGAACCTCTCCGCCGGTCGTACTAGTAGGCCAAAGTAGCCCTACTAGTACGCCCCCGCCAACCCCGGGACCGTACTACTAGGCCAAAGTAGCTCTACTAGTAGCCCCGGCGGGGCGGACATTCGAGGATGTCTCGAGCGGAGAACCTCTCCGCCGGTCGTACTAGTAGGCCAAAGTAGCTCTACTAGTACGCCCCCGCCAGCCCTCCGGGGCCGTACTAGTAGGCCAAAGTAGCCCTACTAGTAGCCCTGCCGGGGCGGAATTTCGAGGATGTCTCGAGCGGGGCGCTTCTCCGCCGGTCGTACTGGTAGGCCAAAGCAGCCCCACTAGTACGCCCCCGCCGGCCCCCCGGAGCCGTACTAGTAGGCCAAAGCCCTACTAGTAGCCCCGGCGGGGCGGACATTCGAGGATGTCTCGAGCGGGGAGCCTCTCCGCCGGTCGTACTAGTAGGCCAAAGTAGCCCTACTAGTCGTACGCCCCCGCCAGCCCCCCGGGGCCGTACTAGTAGGCCAAAGTAGCCCTACTAGTAGCCCCGCCGGGGCGGACTTTCGAGGATGTCTCGAGCGGGAAGCCTCTCCGCCGGTCGTACCAGTAGGCCAAAGTAGCCCTACTAGTACGCCCACGCCGGCCCCCCGGAACCGTATTAGTAGGCCAAAGTAGCCCTACTAGTAGCCCCGGCGGGGCGGACATTCGAGGATGTCTCGAGCGGGGAGCCTCTCCGCTTGTCGTACTAGTAGGCCAAAGTAGCCCTACTAGTACGCCCCCGCCAGCCCCCCGGGGCCGTACTACTAGGCCAAAGTAGCCCTACTAGTAGCCCCGCCGGAGCGGACTTTCGAGGATGTCTCGAGCGGGGGGCCTCTCCGCCGGTCGTACCAGTAGGCCAAAGTAGCCCTACTAGTACGCCCCCGCCAGCCCCCCGGGGCCTGTACTAGTACGCCAAAGTAGCCCTACTAATAGCCCCGGCGGGGCGGACTTTCGAGGATGTCTCGAGCGGGGAGCCTCTCCGCCGGTCGTACTAGTACGCCAAAGTAGCCCTACTAGTACGCCCCCGCCAGGCCCCCGGGGCCCGCACTAGTAGGCCAAAGCAGCCCTACTAGTAGCCCCGCCGGGGCGGACTTTCGAGGATGTCTCGAGCGGGGGGCCTCTCCGCCGGTCGTACTAGTAGGCCAAAGTAGCTCTACTAGTACGCCCACGCCAGCCCCCCGGGGCCCGTACTAGTAGGCCAAAGTAGCCCTACTAGTAGCCCCGGCGGGGCGGACTTTCGAGGATGTCTCGAGCGGGGGGCCTCTCCGCCGGTCGTACTAGTAGGCCAAAGTAGCCCTACTAGTACGCCCCCGCCAGCCCCCCGGAGCCCGTACTAGTAGGGCTACTTCGACCCTACTAGTAGCCCCGCCGGGGGGGACTTTCGAGCATGTCTCGAGCGGCAGCCCCCTCCGCCGGTCGTACTAGTAGGCCAAAGTAGCCCTACTAGTACGCCCCCGCCAGCTCTCCTGGGCCGTACGAGTACGCCAGAGTAGCCCTACTAGTAGCCCCGCCGGGGCGGACATTCGAGGATGTCTCGAGCGGGGGGCCTCTCCGCCGGTCGTACTAGTAGGCCAAAGTAGCCCTACTAGTACGCCCCCGCCAGCCCCCCGGGGCCCGTACTAGTAGGCGCCCCATTGCCGTGATACCAGCGTGCGCAAGATAAATAATCAGAGCCTCAATGCACCTACGAATGAGAAAGAACCCTGCTTCCCGAACGCCTGATACCTTCCGCCTCCAGCCGCCCCATCCTTACTCATCGTGCCTTTCCCTAGTCCCTCATACCCTCTCCTACTCCTCTTACCTCTTCCTGCCTCCTGGGCTCTCGCCCTCTCGTTCATCCTCGCTTGCCGAGGCGACCGAAACACCGCACATGAGCAAAGCCATCCTCTCTCCTCCTTCCCTCCTCCTTCGAACTCTTCTCCTCCCCCCTTCCCTGTGGTTACCCTCCGTGCGGTGCAGCACAAGCGTCGTAGCTCTGAGGGCGCAGAAGGTCCACAGAGACCCCTGCTCGGATTAGAACTCGCCGGAGCGACTCCTATGGGAGGGAATTCCACTGGGAATTCGGAGAGACTAAAAGAACTGACAGAAACTAAAAGGGACTAAAAGAAACTAAAAGGGACTCAAAGGGACTGAAGAGCTTCAAGGCTGCAATCGTACAGAAGGGACGGAAAGGACTGAAAGGGACTAAAGGGTCTCAAGGGGCTAAAAGGGACTAAAAGGGACTCAAAGGGACTGAAGAGCTTAAAGGCCGCAATCGTACAGAAGGGACGGAAAGGACTGAAAGGCACTAAAAGGGTCTCAAGGGACTAAAGGGACTAAAAGGGACTAAAGGGACTAAAAGGGACTAAAAGGGACTCAAAGGGACTAGAAGGGACTAAGAGAGACCAAAAGGGAACACATGGCACGAAAGAGACTGAAAGCAGCTAAAAGGCGACAATCGTACTGAAGAGACGGAGGGGAACTGAAAGGGACTAAAAGGGACTAACAGAGACCAAAGGGACTGATAGAACCAAAGGGAACTAAAAGAGAGTAAAAACAAAAGTAAAAGAGACAAAAAGACACCGGAGGGCGTCAAAGGAGCTAAAACGCTACCATTATACTGAACGGACGGAAAGGGACTGAAAAAGACGAAAAGCGACAAAAAGGGACTAAATGGACTACAAAATACTAAAAGGGACTAAAAGGGACTAACAGGCACTATAAGACTTGAAAGGAGCTTAAAGGCTACAATCCTACTGAAGGGACGGAAAGGGACTCAAAGGTACGAAAAGAGACTAAAGGGATAACAAGAAACTCAAAGGGACTAAGAGGGACCAAAAGGGATTACATGGTACGAAAGAGACTGAAAGGAGCTACAAGGCGACAATCGTACTGAAGAGACGGAAGGAGACTGAAAGGGACTACAAGGGACCAAGAAAGACTAAGGGGACGAAGCGAACCAAAAGGAACTAAAAGGGACTAACAAGAAAGTAAAAGGGACAAAAAGACACCGAAGGCCTCAAAGGAGCCAAAAGGCGACCATTATACTGAAGGGACGGTAAGGGATTGACAGGGACTAGAAGCGACTAAAAGGGACTGAACGAAGTACAAAAGACTACAAGGAGCGAAAAGGGACTACAAGGGACTAAGAGGCACTACAGGGATTGAAATGAGCTTGAAGGCTACAACCCTGCTGAAAAGACGGAAGGAAACTGAACGGCACTAAAAGGGACTAAAGGGACTAAAAGGGAGTCAATAAAACTACAAGCGAATAAAAGGAACCAAAAGGGACTACAAGGCACGAAAGAAACTGAAAGGCTACAATCATACTGAAGGAGCGGAAAGGGATTCAAAGGGACTACAAGGAACTAAAAGGGACTACAGGGACTAAAAGAGACTCAGAGGGACTATAAGAAACTGAAAGGAAGTGAACCGAAGACAACGAACTCGAAGGCTGCACAAGGGCGAAAGAGACATACGAGAGACTGGAGCAACCTAAAACTATGAAGAAGGGACTGAACCAACAAAAAAAGACTAACGGGAATCAGACCGACGGAAGACGGAAAGGGATAACAGGGCGGCGGCGGCAGCGACGACGACGACGTCCACGCTGACGGCGACGACGACGACGACCGCAGCAGCGCCGAAGCCGAGGATGGCAGCGGCGGCGGAGCCGGCTACGCCGACGCCGACGACGACGACGACGACGCCGCCGACGACGACGACGACGACGAACGGCGTCGGCGACAGCGATGGCGACGACGACTTCGGCCGAAATCCGCTCGAAATAAATTCCCGGATCTCTCTCGGGGTCCCTCCCGACGCAGTTGCTTACCCCAGATCGATCTGCAGCGACCCCGAGACCCGAAAACCGCCCCCGGAGGCCGAAAACGCGGAAAATCTCCCCGATCCCTGAAGATCGAGAATCGAAGTTCGACAGATGGCCACGTCCTCGATCGCAGTTTTTCAACCCGGCTCGACTTCCAGAGGCCCCGGGAACCGAAGGCGGCCCCCTGGGGCCGAACCCGCCGAGAAACCTCCCCGAGCCCCGCAATTCGAAAATCAAAATTTTTCAATACGGGGTTCCCGGGGGTCTCCCGAGGTCCCGAAAACTTCCCCAGGTTTTCCGTCCTGAGTCACATTCTAATGATCCTAGGGCCCGTTGAAGGCTTACGAAGGCCGACAATTGCGAAAACCGATGTACTAGACAAATCCGCCGACCCCTTGGGTCTCATCGGCGTGTCAGATGCTCCCCCTCTCCCCAAACCCTTCCCTGGGGGCCTCGTCTGGTCGATCAGGAGGGGAAGCGCCCGGCCAGCCGGCGCACACGCGCCATGAGACAACACAGAGCTCCACGACGAGCCAAAAAGGCCCCAAGAGGCTCCCGAGCCGGTCCAAGAAGCCCCGAGTCGCCGAAACATCGTTTCAAGACGCCCAGGATGGCCTCCAGACGGCCAAAGATGCTTCCAAGACGTGACCCTACGAATACGGCGGCGGTGCGCGGCTCGGGCGTACGAGTGGGGCTGCGTACGGCTACTAGTACGACTGCGACGTGCACGGCCGAGCGTACGAGTACGGCTACGTACCGGTACGAGTACGACTGGAGGGGGCGTACGAGTTCGGCGACGTGGGCCTACGAGTACGGCAGCAGAATGCAAGGACGGCCGTACTAGTACAGCTACGTACGCCTACTAATACGGCGGCGGTGTGCCAGGTCGGGCGTACGAGTACGGCTACGTACGGCTACGAGGACGACTGCGACGTGCCCGGCCGAGCGTACGAGTAGGGCCACGTACGCGTACTAGTACGACCGGAGCGGGCGTACTAGTACGGCTACGTAGCCCTACTAGTACGCCTGCGGCGTGCACGGCCGAGCGTACGAGTACGGCTACGTACGGCTACTAGTACGCCTGTGGCGTGCACGGCCGAGCGTACTAGTACGGCTACGTAGGCCTACTAGTACGCCTGCGGCGTGCACGGCCGAGCGTACGAGTACGGCTACGTACGGCTACTAGTACGCCTGCGGCATGCACGGCCGAGCGTACGAGTACGGCTACGTACGGGTACTAGTACGCCTGCGGCGTGCACGGCCGAGCGTACGAGTACGGCTACGTACGGGTACTAGTACGCCTGCGGCATGCACGGCCGAGCGTACGAGTACGGCTACGTACGGGTACTAGTACGCCTGCAGCGTGCACGGCCGAGCGTACGAGTACGGCTACGTACGGGTACTAGTACGCCTGCGGCATGCACGGCCGAGCGTACGAGTACGGTTACGTACAGCTACTAGTACGCCTGCGGCATGCACGGCCGAGCGTACGAGTACGGCTACGTACGGCTACTAGTACGCCCCGCGGTCGTACTAGTAGGACGAAGTAGGCCTACTAGTACGACGACCGGGCAAAGCAAGCCTATTCTGCCAAGAGGCCCCCCCGAGGCACCCAAGACGCTGAAGAGCCCCCCATGACCGCTAAGAGACCCCCAAGACGTCCCAAGACGCCCAAGAGATACCCCAAGAGGCTTCGATAAGCAACCAAGAGACCTCTGGCCGTTTTGCTTGCTTTCCTCCTCCTCCTCCCTCCTCCTATCCCTTCTCATCCTCCTCCTCCCCCTCCGCCTCCTGCTCCTCCTCATCCTATTCATCCTCCTTCTCCCTAATCCCTCATCTATCCATCCAATTTTCTCCTTCGCCTCCTCTCTCCTTCACACGGTTCGGCCGTCCCCCTCTTTGCTCCCGCACTTCCCTGATCACCTCTCAACTAGCCTGGACATCGTGTCTGGATGGGCTGGTGGGGATATTTTTTGTCGCAACCGCAGGCGAGAGCGCCAGCGGCGAGTCAGGTCCGAGCGGGCCGCGCAAGAGCCGAATTACCTAACGCCGACTGGCCGGCGACCTCAGGCAGCGCTTCGGCGGGCGGACCGGCGCGAGGGGGGTGCAGGCTGCAGCTGCCAGGGAACTGGTCCAAGGGAGCGCACATCGAATTAGCCAACCACAGTTGGGGCGCAGCCAAAATGGCGCGAGGGTCATACCAGGATGTGACCAGGGAGGCGGCCAGTCGGTACACTGCGACGACTGGCATGGATGCCCAACTTGGTCCAAACTGGTGCACTGGGTGGCGCCACCAAAGTCGCACACCAAAACTCTGGAGGGGAGGACTGATCCTGCGAGCGTCCGGGCTGGATACGCGAAGCGTCTAGATACAGATGCCCATGCGAGTAAAATCGAGCGGTAATGCCGTTTGTCATGCAGCTCAGGATCACCTGATCGGCGGCGAAGAGCACGATGTTTTCGCACCACTGCGCGTGGGTCACGTGAAACGCACGTTCTGGTGAATGTAGTTCGAAGCCGAATCCTTTGGCCCCACATGCGTGGATAAGAGGCTCCAATAGTCTGCCAATGCGTTTCATGGGTCTGGAGTTTCGATTCCGCCCCCCCTCATTTGCTATAATTGAAAAGTGATAAGAAGCCCTGATTGACTGTTGTAACGGAGATCGAAGGGGGAGGACGAAAGGACTGGCTCGGGGCCCTCTCTGGGGGGACAAAGGTACCGATACCGCTACTCCCTAGAACTCTCCCTGGGTGTTCTGACCCCAGGAGGCTCAATAGGCGAAATCGAGTCAAGGGAAGCGGTATCGGTACGTTTTCTTCCTCTGACTATCGGCGATCAAGGGACCCCCTGAGCCTGCCCCCCCTCTAACGCTGCCCCTGAGACGGAGGCCGGCCCCGAATGGTGCGCACAAGGCCTCGGCGCAGCCGTGCCGCCCCATCCGATCTGACTCGCATCTCGCCTGGACCCCCTGTCGTCCGAGATCTTGTTAGGTGGCAGCATCCGAATCCTACCCCTACCAACTACCCACCATCGGTTCTCCTGAATCGATGAGAGGCGGGGGTAGGGATCGGATTTCGCCAGGTGTTCAACGAGTTCCGAACCCTACCCCCGAAGCCCATCGAGTTGCCTGACACGTTGATCGGCGAGGGTAGGGTTCGGAGTTCGCCGCCGAGATCTGGCACCAGCATCCGATGTCTTGTTTGGTTCCATAAAGGGCCCCCGCAGCCCCGACCCTTGCTCCAAGGCTAGCGCTTCGTCCTGAGTCGTTTTTTGCTGACGGTCCCGGGGCCGACGAGGGCCCCACCGAAGTCGACCACGGCGAACAACCTGCGCCTTATGAAGAACCTCCGTCTGCAATGCTGCAATGATGTCAGAAGTCTGAGTCCCGCGGGCATCTCGGCGTCCTGGGCGGCCTGCGCGCGGGCGGAGCCGCTGTGGGCGCCGATGGCCAGCAGGCTGACCACGAGGTGGCGAAGAGCGCAGAGCGTCCGCCGTCGCGACTCGAAGGCCTGCGGGGGGGCCGCTCGCGGATGCCGAGCGCAGGAGGCGGATCCTCCGTCCGTCCTCCTCCTCCTCCTCCGCATCCTGCTGCTGCTGCTCCTCCTACTCGTGCTCCTCCTCTTCTTCCTACTCCTACTTCTCCTCCTGCTCTTGCTCTTTGGTTGGCTTTGTCACATGGTCATACTCATACTCATACCTCATACTCCTGCTCTTACTCTTATTCTTCCTCTTCCTCCTCCTTTCCCTGCTGCTGCTCCGCCTCCCCCTCGTCCTCCAGGAGGGCTCAAAAACGACACGCCCACTTGCACCGACCCTCCGACCCTGTGGGCCCAGGGTGGGCACGGCCAGGGTGAGCCGCGGCCGTGCCACTGGCGCCCTCCGATCCTCCTCGTGCTCCTCTTCCGCGGGCACTCCTCCGCACGCACTCCTCCTGGCGCCCCCCCCCCCCCGCATGGCCCCCAAGCGTGGCCCCCCAGCGTGGCCCGAGTAAAACGGTTTTCGGGGGCGCGCGCCAACGTGGGTCACAGATCCGCGGGTCCGGCGTGTTAGTGCCCCATCTACGGATTGGGGGAAAATGCCCCCCCGCGCCCGTCTTGACGCGGAGCGCGACGATTCTGTACGGAAGAGGGACGCGTCGCTAATCCACGCGCCTTAGTACACGTTTGCGCTTCGTCGATGTGTTGGGTTCTCCAACCGCAAGGGTGTCGCTGTTCGGGGCAACCATGGGACGAGTTGAGGTGAAGAGGGGGCCATGCCATCTGGGGAGATGCAGTCATCGTGTTATCATCAGGAATGCCAGATAAGAAACAAAAGTGCTCTTCAGACCACGGCGAACCTCGGCCACGAATAGGTTCCACACCCTACATCTAGGGAGCGGCTTGAAAAGCAGAGCCCCTCCACAACCCGAGGTGGCCCCCATGTCAGCGTCTTGACTCTACCATGGCCCCCGGCATGATATCCCCCCCATTACTCCTCACCCCCCCACTTGGCCGCCCCCGAATAAATCTGGGGCCGGCTCTGGAAACTCTGAACCCAAAATGGTTGCCATCTCTTGGGGGCGCATCTTTAACTTCCGCCAGCTTCCGCCAGCGGAGGCGGCCTCGCTTTGCATCCGCCGCCTTCCACCAGCCTTCCGCCGCCATATGCCGAAGAAGAAATGGCAACTCCTTCGCTCCTCGAAATAAATAATGCCGTCTCTGGACTGCCTCATGCAAGGAAGCCTGCCGCAGGGGTGCCACTGTCCGGTCCCCCCGCCCCCCGGGGCCGCGCCGCCTGGGCGTAGCTTGTCGAGACAGCCGCGGCCAGCGCCGCGGGGCACGCGTCTCCGCCGGGGTCGTCCCCAACGGCCTTCGGGGCTCCAAGGGCGTCGTCGTCGTTGCCGCCGTCCTCGTCCTCGCCCTCGTCCTCTTCATCCTCCTCGTTCTCGTCGTCGTCCTCCTCCTCCTCCTGTTCCTGCTCGCTCTTCTCGTGTCCCTCCTCATGCTGTTTCTTCTCCTCATCCAACTGCTCCGTTCTCCTCCTTCTCCTCCCGCAGGGAAGGGAGAAATAAAGGAAAAAAGAAGAGGGAGGACCAGAGTAAACCACCCAAGATGCATCAATGATGCTGCAATGCGCCCTCCCGCGGCAAGTCGCTCCTTGATCACTACAAAGAGCGTCCCCTCGAACGATCAGCACACAATGGGCCTGCCATCTAAGCGAAAGCCCCGTTTCATCAGGAAAAACCTTGCTTCCTTCTGGAGAGAATTTATGAATGAGAAACAGCATGAGCACACAACTCAAAGAACTGTCCAGCGAGAGCTCCGTTTTGAAAAAAAACTGCCCCCGTCTGTGCGAGTGTTAGAAATTACACTGTGACGTACCCAGCCCTTTCTATACATGTGGCGATGATAGTCAGGACCACTCAATGCTGACTGGCATTCTGGAGGACCCGCAGTGCGCAAAAAGAGCACCCAGCAGTGATTTCAGAAGAGCGCAGCAAGAAGAGGAACGTCAAATATACAAAATGGAAGCACAAGGGCGTTGAAAGAAACGCGTATGACGCACCTCAGAGTGATCTACGTGGGACGTACCTCGCCATTCTGTGTGGGGAAGCACGCCATGGGCAAGGTGCAAGGCCGCCCTGGGCCACTCTGCGTTGGAAAACACGATATGGGCAAAGGAGCAGGGCGGCGGCCCTGGGCCATTCTGCGTGGGGGAACGCGCTACTGGCGAGGGCCAGGGCCGCCGCGCGCGCGGCGGCCCTGGGCCTCTCTGCGTGTGGGAAACACGCTATGGGCGAGTGGCAAGACCGCCACGCGCGCGGCGGCTCTGGGCCACTCTGCGTGGGGAACCACGCTACGGGCGAGGGGCAGGGCCGCCCTGGGCCACTCTGCGTGGGAAACACGCTATGGGCGTGGCGCACGGCCGCCGCGCGCGCGGCGGCCCTGGGCCACTCTGCGTGGGGATACACGCTATGGGCGAGGGGCAGGGCCGCCGCGCGCGCGGCGGCCCTGGGCCACTCTGCGTGGGGAAAGCACGCTATGGGCGAGGGGCAGGGCCGCCGCGCGCGCGGCGGCCCTGGGCCATCCTGCGTGGGGAAACACGCTATGGGTGAAGGCAAGGCCGCCCTGGGCCACTCTGCATGGGAAAACACGCTATGGGCGAAAGGCAGGGCCGCGGCGCGCGAGGCGGCCGTGGGCCACTCTGCGTGTGAAAACACGCTATGGGCGAGGGGCAAGGCCGCCTCGCGCGCGCGCGGCGGCCCTGGGCCGCTCTGCGTGGGAAAACCCGCTATGGGCGAGGGGCAGGGCCGCCGCGCGCGCGGCGGCCCTGGTCCATTCTGCGTGGGGAAACATGCTATCGGCGAGGGGCCAGGCCGCCCTGTGCCACTCTGCGTTGGAAAACACGCTATGGGCGAGGGGCACGCCGCCGCGCGCGCGGCGGCCCTGGGCCACTCTGCGTGGGAGAACACGCTATGGGCCAGGGGCAGGGCCGCCGCGTGGCGGCCCTGGGCGACGCTGCGTAGGAAAACACGCTATGGGCAAGGGGCAAGGCCGCCGCGCGCGCGGCGGCCCTAGGCCATTTTGCGCGGGGACACATGCTACGGGCGAGGGGTAGGGCCGCCGCGCACGCGGCGGTCCCGGGCCATTCTGCGTCGGGAAACACGCGATGGGCGTGGAGCACGGCCGCCGCGCGCGCGGCGGCCCTGGGCCACTCTGCGCAGGACGCGCCATGGGGCGGGGCAGGGCCGCCGCGCGCGCGGCGGCCCTGTGCCGTTCTGTGTAGGGGGCCACACGCCATGGGCGTGGTCACGGCCGCCGCGCGCGCGGCGGCCCTGGACACTCTGCGTGCTATGGGCGAGGGCAGGGCCGCCACGCGCGCGCGCCGGGGTGCGGGAAAAACACGCTTGGGCGAGGGCAGGGCCGCCGCGCGCGCGCGGCGGCCCTGGGCCACTCTGCGTGGGAAAACGTGCTATGGGCGAGGGGCAAGGCCGCCGCGCGCGCGGCGGCCCTGGGCCATTCTGCGCTGGGAAACACGCTTGGCGAGGGCCAGGGCCGCCGCGCGCGCGCGGCGGCCCTGGGCCACTCTGCGGGAAAACACGCTATGGGAGGGGTGCAGGGCCGCCGCGAGCGCGGCGGCCCTGGGCCATTCCTGCGTGGACACACGCTATGGGCGAAAGCAGGGCCGCCGCGCGCGCGGCGGCCTGGGCCCGCTCTGCGTGGGAAAAACACGCTATGGGGCGAAGGGCAGGGCCGCCGCGCGCGCGGCGGCCCTGGGCCATTCTGCAAGGGGAAAAAAGCGATTGGCGAGGGCCAGGCCCGCCGCGCGCGCGGCGGCCCTGGGCCGCTCTGCGTCGGAAAACACGCTATGGGCGAGGGGCATGGCCGCTACGCGCGCGGCGGCCCTGTGCCATTCTGCGCGGGGAAACATGCGTGGCCATGACATCCCCATTGGATGGGCGCGCCCCTGCCCCCCTCCCCCCCCCCCCCCCCCCTCCCCACCCCACCCCGCCCCACGCACGCCCACCCTCCCCCTTATCCCTCCCCCTTCCAGGCTGGCGGACATGCCGCCCTTGAACGAGGTGCGCGGACATCTCGCCGCCGTTCGGACGGTGCGCGGTCATGCGAATGCCTCGAACTTAGCGGGCATGCCACGATTTGCCCAGCTGCGCGGGCAAGTTGCCCCGCGTTGAGGGCCCGCAAGCATATCACCTGCTATGTTCGCGGACTTAAGACACCGCATCCAGAGGGCGCGGGCAGACCGCGCCCCATCTCGGATGGCGCGTGCGCCGATCGCATTATCACACCTCAGTCATTGCGGGCCTACCGCGATGTTGCAGGGCGTGTGAGCAGAGCGCCCCCTCTGAGGGCGCGGATACACAACCTCTTCGACGTGCGCGGGCAAGCCGCCCTTGATTTAGGCGCGGGGACAGGTCGCCCCTTTTTCGAACGCGAGCGGGCATATGGCCCCTCGGTGTTCTCGGGTGCACCGCCCGCAATCAGCGCGCGGGCAGATCGCCCCCGTTCGAAGGTGCGCCAGCACGTCGCACCTTCGATGTGATCTGGCGGCCACATTTACCAGAACGAACGGGGAGACCGTCGACGCTGAGGGCGCGCGGCAGGCTTCCCCTCGGCGTTTGCGGGTGCGCCACCGTGCATAGTATTGCGCAAGCGCGAACCGCCCCACGTTTGAGGGTGCGCGGGCACATCGCTCCGCGACGCTTGCGGGCGAATCGCCCTCTGTCAAATCGCGCGGGCGCGTCGCCGCCATTTGAAGGCGCGCTGGCACGTCTTGCCCGCGAGGTTCGCGCGTGCGCCGACCTGAACCTGGGCGCGCGGGCATACTGAGCCCCCCGGACGGTGCGCGGGTAGATCGCCCCTCAACGCATGCGAGGATTCCGCCCCTCGATCCAAGATGCGCGGGCACATCGCCCCCACCGAAGGTGCGCGGGCATACCGCCTCTCGACAATCGCGAGCGCGCGGCCCTTGGCCGAGGTGCGCGGGGATGCCGACCCCCAGTCGCGCGGGCACGCAGAGGACACACGCGTGCCCGAGACGGTTGCAGACCACCCGAGATGTTCTCACGGTTTGCACAGGGATGGGAACGGGGGCGCGATGAAAGATGGTCGGAAGAAAATTGATGGAGGAAGGCAGCAGGGCGAGGACTGAAGGCGCGAGGAAGGGGAATGGACGTATCCGAAATCACGGGGCGTGGGGCAGCCAAGGTTCACGCATGAGGCGCATGCCCTTTCATGCACCGAATGAATCAGCGGCGCCCTTGCAAAATCGCTGGCCACACAGATGCGTCGGACGACGTTGCCGCACTTTCGCACTGACAACATGAAGTCTTTGCTTCTGCGTGCGATGCACGGCTTCTGGCCGTCAGCCGTAATCGGCGGGGGGGCGGGGCGAACGCTCTCGGCGCCCACCGCGACAAAACCTCAACTGGAACGTGTTTCACCACCGCGCCTTGCTTTCTGTGTCCGGCGTCTGGTGACGCAAAGCTTTTCCGCAAGCCCTCCCTGAAGGCGAAAACGCCCAAGAAAGGAAACGGAAACCTTGCTCACGCACGTTGTCCCAGGGTTCGGCGGTCCTGCAGTCCCGCCAGGGAGCTGTGGTCTAGCCGAAGTCAACCAAGATGGCCCAAAGACGGCCCAAAAGTCCTCCAACAAAACTCAGCCGGTGGCCCTCGTAGGTGCTCAGCCGGTGGCCCTCGTCGCCCGGCTCGTAACCTTCGTAAGTCAACGTGTGGTCCCCGTAGTTCAGCTGGTGGCCTCGGTGGCTCAGCAGGTGGTTGACAGTGTACCTCAGCTAGTGGTCCTCTTTGTTCGGCAGACGGCCCTCGTAGCTGAGCTGTTTTTTCGCAGAGGCCTGCCGGTCCCCGTAGTTATGCTGTTATGCTGGTAGCCCCGGTGGCCCCGCCAGTGGCTCTCGAAGCTCTGCTCGTTGCCCACGCAGTTCAGATCGTGGTCCTCGCATCGTAGCTCGGCAGGTGGCCCTCGTAGCTCCGCTGGTGGTCCTCGCAGGTTTGCTGGTGGCCTCAGTAGCACTGCTGGGAGCCCTCGTGGCTCTGCTAGTGGCTCTCGCACCTTAGCTGAGCGCAGCTGGTGGCCCTCGAAACTCTGTCTTTTGCCCGTGTAGCTCAGCTCGTGGTCCTCATAGCTCGGTTGGTAGCTCTCGTAGCTCAGCTGGTGGCTCGCGAAGGTCTGCTTGTTGCCCGCGTCGCTGTCGTAGTTGTCGTACTCGTACCTGCCGTTGCCGTCGTACTCGTAGACGTCGGTAGCTACACGGCGGTATACTGGTGGTGATACTGCTGCGGTGAGACCTCCACGACGAATCTGCTGATCTCTCGGCCCAAAGCGCTCTCGTATAACTAACGCTTCTCCCGCGCGTGCTCTACAGCAACATGTCTCCCCTCGTATCCCTTCCTTCCAGGTCGTACTTGGTGTCGTACGCCGAGCCTGGAGGCACTCATGGCGCACATTGCGGCGCACAACACTCATGGCGCACGTGGTACAGAATTCCCTGGCCACGCTGTGTTGCCGAGTTGGTGAATTGAAGCATGAATTAATGAGGTGAGGCGAAAGCTGCAGGCAGGGGCAGTCAGGGAGGTGGTGGTCGTGGCTGTCCTGATGGCGATCCTGTCTCGTCGGAGTGCTCACGGCGAGCGTCGTGCAGGTGATGGCCGTGGTGGTGGTCGTGGTGGTGGGTGCGTCATCGAGGTGGTAGTCGTGAGAGTGGCCGTGTCCGGCTGCAGGGTGATCGGGAAGATGGCAGTGTCACCTCCCCAGCCTCCCTCCCTCCCTCCCTCCCTCCCTCCCCACCCCCTCCATCCCTCCCCTCCCTCCCCCCCTTGGCTGGGGCCGCGCGCGCGCCCGGTACCAGGCGCGAAGGTCGCCCTCCAGGGGCGGCTGGTAAAGAAGGCACCTGGGCGGCGCCGGTAGAATGGGGGCGGGGCGAGGAGGAAGGGCGGGAGAGGGAGAGAGACGATGACCTCCGGGCGGAGGGACGGACCGCTGCGGTGGCGCGCGCAGGAGGGACGGGAGAGGAGGGGAGAGGGGGAATAGGGGAGAGGAGGGGGAGGAGGAGAAGGAGGAGGAGGAAGAAGGAGGAGGGAAGAGGGAGGAGGGAGGAGGGAGGAGGGACACATCGAATCGAATCGAATCGAACTCTGGGGGCATTAAGTCAGATCGACACCTCGTGAGTAGCCTGGGCCAACCCTGGTAAATGATAACAATTTCGAACAATGCAATCTGCTTGCGACGACGCCCTGAGGACCCACCAAGGAACTTCGCAACCCTGCCGTGCAGACAGGATAACTGCTCTGGCGATCTGTGGCACCCCTGCTCTCCGACAAAACTGAGGAAGCCCTCGCAGCTGCACGCCTCAGAGTAAAACCAAAAGGTCGAAAGGTAACGACTGGCCCCCAGAGGGCGCACAACAAATTCTGGCCTGGGGGAGTGGAGCGGGGCTTAATTCAAAGCTGAACAAGCTCAAGAGTCATGAGTGGGGTTGTCACCAGACTTCGACTGCAACGGCGGGTCACACGACTGGATCGACGACTCCCCTCCTCCCTGCTGGCGCCTGGATCGGGTCCCCGCCCTCGTCTGCACAGGCATCTGAGCCGTAGCCGACGGCAGAGCCTGCCTCAGGGCAGCGTCCAGCGGGACCATCCCGCGCTCGACTAGTGCCAGCAGCCTCTGGCTAAGGCTTGCCATCTGAACTCTCTGAATGTGTGTGAGCCTCCTCGTGCGGTCGCCTTAGCCTTGGGCTTCCCCTCATTCTTAGGGAGGAGGAGGAGGAGGAGGAGGAGGAGGAGGAGGAGGCCGAAGACTTACAAAAAACCTTCTGCCATGAGTGCTTCTCGCGACGCGAGGATGCCAGGGCTGCCCTCTCTTTCCCCCTTCGGCGGACCGCCGAGGGGGGAAGTGAGAGTGGGGGCAAGCCTCCTCAGAAGGCGGCGGGGCGTCTCAGAAGCCCTCCAGCCTTCTGAGAAGCCCTCCATGGCTCCGGCGACAGCTTAGAAAGCGAGCCCGCGCTCTCTGCCTCCCCCCCTGGGCGCGCCGCCGACTCTTAAGACAAAGCCAGTACGAGGATAACATCGGATGAGGGTATATCGAAATCGCTGAGATACGGCGGCTATGAAAGATGTCTCAGGCGCAGCGGCTTTGTCGGAGCGTTCCAGAATGCTCTGAGAGCATTCTGGAACGCTCTGGAACGGGATCTATCCTCGTCCTGGCCCCGCCCGAACTCTTCCCCCCGTGGACCGCCTGGTCCCCCAGTGGAGCAGGTGCACGAACGTCGGCTCCTGCCCCGCCGGCGCCAGCAGAAGGCGCTCGGCGGCCTCGGCCGTCCCGGCGCCCCGATGGCCCTCAGAGGCCCTCGGCGGCCCTCGACGGCCTTCGGCGGCGGCCCGACTGCTGTCGACGCCCTCGTTCCCCCTGCTGCCCTGACATCCTGGCGGTGTGAAAAAACGTGGTCGTCGGTGTTTGCTGATTCTCTCCCCCTGGGGGCCCTCGCTGGCCCCCAGGTCTGTCAAACAAAAAACTCGGGAACAAACGGTCCCGGGAAAGGATCTTTCGTGGAACAAATACAATGTCGGATGTCTGGACTTGACCCTCCCTCTCTCCTCCTCCTCCTTCTCCTCCTCCTCCTCCTCATCATCATCATCACCACCACCACCACCACCATCATCATCATCATCATCATCATCATCATCATCATCATCATCATCAGCGGCATCAGCATCAGCATCACCAGCATCATCACCATCCTTTTCCGAATCATCATCATTATTATTATCATCATCATCATCATCATCATCATCATCATCATCATCATCATCATCATCATCATCATCATCATTCTCATCCTCATCCTCATCCTCATCCTCATCCTCATCCTCCTCCTCATCATCATCACCATCATCATTATCACCAGCATCATCATCATTATCAGCGGCATCAGCATCAGCATCACCAGCATCATCACCATCCTCATCAGAATCATCACTTTCATCCTCGTCCTCATCCTCATCCTCATCCTCATCCTCATCATCCTCCTCATCATCATCATTATCATAATCAGCAACATCATCGCCATCAGCATCATCATAAAAATCAGTATCAACATCATCATCATCATCACCATCCGCTTCATCATCCACACCAACATCGTCAACATAATCCTCGTCCTCATCCTGCTCATTGCATCATGATCACCATAGGCATCATCATCCTCATCCTCATCCTCATCACCATCACCATCATCGCCATCACCATCATCATCATCATCGTCATCATCATCACCGTCATCGTCATCGTCATCACCATCATCATCATCAGCAGCAACATCATCAGCATCAGCATCAGCATTACCATTAGCATCATCATAACCATCGTCATCATCATCGTCATCATCACAATCACCATCACCATCATCACCACCATCATCAGCAGCAGCAGCATCCGCATCATCATCATCACCATCGTCATCATCAGCATCGACATCGCCAACACCACCATCGCCATCATCAGCATCAGCATCATCATCACCAATGTCAGCATCATCATCATCATCATCATCATCATCATCATCATCATCATCATCATCATTATCATCATCACCAGCATCATCAACATCATCATCATATCCTCCTCCTCATCATCCTGCGCCCCCTTTGCAGCATTAATATGATCAACAGCAGCAACAGCATCAGCATCATCATCATCATAGACAACACCACCATCTTCAACACAATCGCCATCCTGACGAGATGTGCCGTCAACATCACCATCGTCATCATCACCATCACCACCAGCGAAACCATCCCCCACCACACCCCGAGAACCATCGCCCCCTCCACTACCATCACCCTGAGAATGCACATAATCGTCGTCGGTATCAACGTCGTCATCACCAGCACCGCCATCAGTATTCTCACCATCCTCCTCCTCCGCCTCCTCCTCGTCATCATCATCGTCATCATCATCACCATCATCACCACTATCACCACCACCACCACAATCACAATCACAATCATAATCATCATCATCATCATCATCATCATCATCATCATCATCATCATCATCAGCATCAGCATCAGTATCAGCATCAGCATCAGCCTCATCATCCTCATCCTCATCCTCATCATCCTCATCCATATCATCAGCATTATCAGCAGCATCGTCAGCATCATCATCATCATCATCATCAGCAGTATCTTCATCATCATCATCAGCATCATCATTATCACATCGTCATCATTCTCATCATCAGCATCATCAGCGTCAGCATCATCATAATTATCATGATCATCATCCTAATCATCAGCATCGTCACCATCATCAAGGTCATCACCATCATCATGATCATCAGCATCATCATCAGCATCGTCGTCGTCAGTGTCATCGCCATCATCAGCATCATCACAATCATAATCAGCATCATCAACATAATCAGCATCATCATAATCATAATCATCATCAACACCATCATCATTACCATCATCAGCATCACCACCGCCGTCATCATTATCACAAGCATCATAATCAGCATCATCACTATCACCATCATCGTGTCATGATCATGAGCATGACCATAATCGTCATCATCAGCATCAACATCATCATCTGCAGTATGTCATCAGCTGCATCATCAGTATAGTCGTCATCATCATCAGCATCATCATTTGCATCACCACTTGCATCATCATCATCATAATCATTATCATCACCATCATCACCATCGTCATCATCACCATCATCATCATCACCATCCTCATCATCATCAGCAGTATCATCATCATCCTCGTCGTCATCATCATCATAATCAGGATCATCCTCATCATCACTATCACCACAATTTGCATCACTGCTTGCATCATCATCCTCATCGTCATCTTCATAATCAGTATCCTCATCATCATCCTCATCATCGTCCTCATCATCATCCTCATCATCATCATAATCATCTTCATCATCACTATCATCACCATTTGCATCACTTCTTGCATCATCATCACCGTCACCATCATCACCATCACCATCAGCAACAGCAGCAGCAGCATGTCCATCCGTCCAGAATCCCTCATCCTCTCTTCTCCTCTCGCCTTCTCCCTCCTCCTCCCCAGCGCACGGAGCGCCCACGAGGCGCCCGCGCTCCCCCACAATGCGAAGCCTCGCCACGCACATCCGAATACCTGTCAACCGCAGTAAGGGGCCAAGCACTGCCTGGGGAACACCCGTGCCCTCGATCACCGACTCTCCCCCTGCCTCCAGGAGCGAAAAACAAACGACCACAACTGCTGGGCTGAGGGAACCTCCCCTGGCGGCCCCTCAAGGCCGGCGTCGACCCACCAGCGGTGTTGACCTGCTCACGGCGCCCAGATTTCGAGTGCCGCACGCGGGCCATCACCGCCGGGGGGCCGGGGTCGACCTTTAGGGGCGCGTGAGCGGCGATTCCCATGACCACTCTTCACCGCCTAACTCCTGCTGCTGAGCAACGTCATGTGCAGCGATCCCAGCGTCTCGGCTCGCTCGCGCTCGCTCCGCCGACGGCGGATAGGCTGGCGGGCCCCAACACGGAAACGCGCCGTACCCACGCCGGAGCACGGCCCTTCTGAAAGAGGAGGAGGAGGAGGACGAGGAGGAGGAGGGGGTCAGGCCATGCCATGACTGTTGCTGGGGAAACCTCCTACACCTCATCTTCCCCCGTCTCCTCGGTCATCGAATCCCCGCCTCATCCCTCCCTCTCCTCTGCGCTCTGCGCTGCGACATGATCCATCCCGTGAACACAAGATGCCTGGACTGTCGAGAAACGAGGCGAACCCGAAAACTTGCCTCCTCGAGAGGGCCACGGGCTCGACCGAATCCAGATGTCTGGAAGACTGTTCGCTGCCCTGCTTTAGAATGCGGGGGGACATCTTCCACTCCGTCTCAGCTTTATCTCTGCACTCATTGGCTTTCCCTCTCCCCGTCCTCCATCCCTCCTTCCCCATCCCTCCACCTCCTGCCCCCCCTCCCCCTCCCCCTGCGGCCCCCCGCGCGAGACTGGGCCCGCCGACGCCGTCCAGGGGGAAGGGCTTCTGCCGGCTGGTGGACCACCTCAATGGCGGAGGGGACAGAGGTCTTTGGTGGCGAGGAGGAGGGGCAAGGCATCTGGTTATCCTCCTCCTGGCCTCCTGGCCTTCTCCCCCTCCCCCTCCCCCCCAAACAATTTCACTATATGAATACTACTCTCCTCTCTCCCCTGGTGACGTCCGTGAAATGGCCAGCCCCCCTCCGCGCACTGGTTTTACACACGCAGGCTTTCCAGGAAACGGGTTTTCGCTTGGATTTGTGTTAAAATACTGCTCTCGCAAGGCGCTGGCTTAATTCTCGGGCCACCGCTCGTTCCGGATAGTGCTCCCGCTGCAGCGCTAGCCTCATTTCCACGCTTCCGCTCGTTCCGAATCGTGCTCCCGCGGCAGCGCTGGCGTCATTGTTTCCAGCGCCATGCCACGGTATGGTTTTCGGTCATTCCAAATAAGCTCCAAGATCTGGAAAATGTCCCCCGAAAATCAACCATCGGAAGTGATTACACGTTCGGTGTCGATTCATTGGTGTCGATTGGTTGACTGCGGTGTTCAAGTCGGAGACCTGCACATTGATGTCATCCCCCTCTCCCTCCCCCTCCACCTCCCCCTCCACCTCCCCCTCCCCCTCCTGACCCTCACCCTCCCCCTCCCTCTCCTCCTCCTCATCCTCCTCCTCCTCCTCCTCCTGGAGGCGGGCCCGCGGCCAGCCGCTACCCATTCCTCGCGCTCGCCCTGATACTTCTGGGCAGCGCTGTTCACGGCCCCAGCTGGCGCAAACCCTCCCCCTGGAAGCGGACGCTGTTCGGGACTGGGCCCAGCAGCGGTTGCTCCCGGGGGAGGCGCCTGTCCCCAACCTATCTTCGCATAAACGGACCCTCCTCCGTCCACTGCCTCCTGCTCCCCCTGCCCCTGCCCCTACCCTCCTACACCCCAAGTGCCCCTCCAACCGTTCATACCCCTTCTCCTCCACCTCCTCCTCCTCCACCACTACCATCATCATCATCATCATCATCATCATCATCATCATCATCATCATCATCATCATCATCATCATCATCATCATCATCATCAGCATCATCCTCATCCTCATCATCATCATCATCAGCATCATCATCGCCATCATCATCATCGTCATCATCATCATCAACATCATCACCACCATTATCATCATCAGCAGCATCATCAGCAGCAGCAGCATCAGCATCGTCATTATCACCATCATCATCATCATCATCAGCATCATCATCGTCAGCATCATCATCGTCGTCATAATAATGAGTATCATCAACATCATGAGATTCAGCATCACCATCATCAGCATCATCATCAGAAGGCATCAGCATCAGCATCATCATCAGCATCAGCATCATCATCGTTGTCAACATCATCTGCAACATCATCGGCTTCGTCATCGTCATCATCAGCATCATCATCATCAAACTCAACAGTATCATCATCACCTGAATCATCACCACCATCATCATCATCAGCATCGCCATCGTCATCGTCATCATTATCAGCAGCATCATCAGCAGCATCATCAGCGACATCCTCCAACTCCTCATCCTCCTCCTCTTCCTCCTCCTCATCATCATATGCATCATCATCGTCGTCATCATCAACATCATCAACATCAGATTCATCCTCATACTGCAGGTCCGTGCCGTGTCGACCCTGGCGTTGGTTCCTGACACCGCGCTGGATCGTTCAACCTTGAACGATCGGCCGTCTCCGCAACGTCCGATCGTTCAACATCGACCGATTCTGGGCCGCCGTCGGCGTTCAACGTTGAACGTCGGCGGCGGGGTCGCCGCCGGTCGACACGACGCGAACCTACCGTATGCATCATCATCGTCATCATCAACCGCACAATCATAATCAGCGTACCACTAGTTATCAACATAATCATAGTCATCATCAGCAACATCATCAGCATAATCATGAGCATCAGTATCATCAATATCATCATCACCACCATCATCATCATCATCATCATCATCATCATCATCATCATCATCATCGGCATCATCAACATCATCAGCATCATCGGCATCATCAACACGACCAACATCAACATCATCCGTATGCACATCCTCATCATCATCGTCACCAGCATCATCCTCGTCATCATCAGACGCATCATCAGCATAATCAGTATCGTCATCATCAGCAGCATCATCATCATCACAATCATCGTCGTCATCATCACCATTACCATCACCAGCACCATCATATCATTAGCGGCCTCAAATCATCAGCATCGACATCTGCATACTCATCATCAGCATCATTATCGTCATCGTCATCGTCATCATCCTCGTCATCGTCGTCATCATCAGCAGCACAACAAGCATCATCATCACCACTGTCGTCATCATCTTTATATATTATCATCGCCAGCATCAGCATCATCATCAGCATCGTCATCATTAACATCATCATCATCATCAGCATCATCGCCATCATCTGCGTCATCCTCCTCCTCAGCGTCGTCGTGGTCCTCCTCCTTCTCCTTCTCGTCTCCCTTCCCCTCCTCCTCTCCAAAGACGACGAAGAGGAGGAGGAGGAAGAGGAAGAGGAGGAACGCGTCAGGAGGACACCATGGGCGAGGAGAGAGAGAGAGAGAGAGAGAGAGAGAGTCAGAGGAGGACGAGGAGGAGGAGGAGGAGGGCCCGCCGATCCAAGTCGAACTCGGCGAGGCTCTGGCCCTGTAGCGGATCGCGCAGTAGCAGCGCCGCCCATAGCTGTAGGAACCGGTCCGCGACGACGTGGTCCATCCACACCTCCCCCCATCACCCCTCCCTCCTTGCCCTCCTCCTCCACCACCTCGTTGGAGGAAGGAGGGCAGGGGGAGTAGGATGAGGAAGGAGGATGAGGCGGTGCATGGAGGAGGAGAGTATGGGAGAACGTGAAGAAGAGGAGGCGGTAGGAAACGCTGGTTTCTGCAAGCCGCTTACTTCCCTCGTGCCTGACCCCCTTCGAGGAACATGAAGAATTGCGAGAAGGTGCGAGAATGCGTTGGCGGCGATGCCCAGCCCCCGTTTCCGAGGACGCAAGGCGGTGGAGCCAAGAATCCTCAGCCATAAGCGATGGGATCAGATGGCACCTCCAAGTTTCAAAGCGTCGACAAAATCCCGCTCCTTCGACCGCGAAATCCGGGACAGATCGCAATGAATCCTCCCTCCCTCCTCCCATTCCCCTTACTTCCCCCCAACCCACCCATCCTTCAAATTCCCCCCTCCCAACGGGGACCAAGAGCCCTCCCATCAGATACCCTGGGGCTCGCTAAAATCCTCTCCCCACTTAACGTGCCCCTTTTAGTGCGTAGGCCTGGACTGCTGCTCGCCTGCCCCTGCCCCATGCTGCTGCGACTCCTCCTCCTCCTCCTCCTCCTCCTCCTCCTCCTCCTCCTCCTCCTCCTCCTCCTCCTCCTACTCCTCGTCCTCCTCCTCCTCCTCCTCCTCGTCCTCCTCCTCGTTCCTCCTCCTCCTCCCTGATTATCCTTTCCCTGTTCCTTTTTGTTATCCTTCTTTTTCTCCTTCTTATTCTCATCCTCCCTCCTCCCTCCTCCCTCCTCCTCCTCCCTCTTCACCCCTCCCTCCTCCTCCTCCTCCTCCTCCCTCCTTCTCCCTCGTCCTCCTCGTACTCCTCCTCCTCCTCCTCCTCCTCTCCTCCTCCTCCTCCTCCTCCTCCTCCCCCCGTGTCCTCCCCCTCATTACCATCATCCCGCCGTCCTACTGCTCCACGCAATGCTCCTTCTGAAAAGTCCACTTGTCCCGCCGCGTCCTCCTCATTCGGCTCCTCTTCATGCACCGTAAGTCTTCGTTCAGCGGCAGGAGGGCTCAGGGGGCCCTCGTCGCAGACGGCTGGATAGGATCCATTTCGGTCGCCCTTCGCCGCCGCGCCAGATTCGGCTGAGCGGGGTCGCGGGAGGGACGCCGCCCGCGCCCGAGGAGCGTCCCCTTCGCCCGAGGAGCGCTGCGACTTCGCCCACGTGGTCGCCGACACCTCCCACATCGGCGCCGTGCAGTGTGCGGTGCCGTCCGCCGTGCGGCGTGCCGTGCAGCGCGCCGTGCCGTGTGTCGAGCCGTGTCGCGCCGCCCGCGTCCGCGGCGGGGTACCAAGTGCCGGCGACGCGAGAAGCCCAATCAGGCTGGCAGGGCCCTGCCAGGCGTCTCGAGGCCAGCTTACAGCAGAAGAGTCCCGCCCCCCGGGCCCCGTGCGTCGTCAGGCCAAGGGGGACGAGCTGCTGCAATGGCTCCGTCCGCCCGAACCGGAGCGGCGTTCTGTATTGCCCGCAGGTGGCGTAACGGCGCAGGGCCCAGGGGCGCGAGGGCCAAGGAGAAAACTCCTCATCCTTCTCATCGTCCTCCTGTGGAAAAGACAAGTGTCTGTTGTTCCAACCGCCCTAGCTCTTGCTCGGTATTCTGGTTCCCGTTGGCCTCTACGTTGGCCTCGCTCGTTATGGCTTGTTGCTCGGTCTCCTGGACCTCCGTGTAGTACTGGGTTCTAGCTCTGACTTGCTCCCCGGCCCGTTTGGTCCGAGGTCGCCACTTGGCCTTTTTTCCCATGCACCGGCACGTGGATCACAGAAGATACTGGCAGTTCACCCTGGTTAGGCTACAAACACGTTTGGGCTTGAGCCAAAGTTGCATCGGAACGGAGAGCAGTGTCAAACACTTTTGTCTAACAGCTCGGTTCCCCTTCACGCTCTACATTATGCGCAAGTGTGCACACGTCTTCTATCCCACTTAGTGGGATAACTGGTTTCTGCAAGATCCTATACACACGCGCCGCGGTGAGCCGCCCGAAGGCGCCACCAGCCCGGCGGAAATCGGTCCGACAAGTCGGCTTGGGCACAGAGACGCAACACTCCCCAGAACACTCGCAACCGAGGCGCGCCGCGGTGAGCGCCGAATGGCGCCACCAGGCCGGCGGCCACGAGGCAGAAGTGGGACGATCACGGCACCCCGGAACCAGCACACGGCAAGGCCACAGCCTGGGGCCCGCACTGCCGCGGTGAGCCGCCAGAAGGCGCCACCAGACCGGCAAGTGCAAGACCTTTGTGCACAGAAGTGCATCCCGAATTCTTGAGACAAGTAATAACTGCCCGAATTTCCGCCCCGAGTCACATACACAGTTTCGACTCCGGGCACACTGAGGCGGACAAATCGTGCCCCCCCCTTGAGGCCTGAGGGCGGCAACAGGGGGGAAAAAACACAACATGTTATCACACCTGCTATACATGCGTACAATCACTCACTCTGACTCTATTCTGATATGTCAGAAACAAGGATGCCGCCACACAGTGTCTCTCCCCTGCCGGCACGAGCGGCGGCGTTCGCAATGGGATCTCATCCACACCCCCCTCGCCGAGCGACTGCTGGCACCGCTGCCGCAGAAGTCAAGCCTGTGGCATCATGTGGATCATCTCCAGCGCTGCTCGGAACTTCGGGCCATTCAGGACCTTGGTGAAGAGGTCGGCCTTCATCTGCAAGGTGGGGCAGTGCTCTATGCTCAGCTGGAGGTCCCGGTCGTTCAACATCTCGTGCAGCATGCCGACGCAGACGCGCTGCGTGCGCGGCAGGTGGCGCAGCCGCTTCGAATATCCTTTGGTCACGGCTTGGATCGTCTGCATGTTGTCGACCCTGCACGCTATCCCAATCCTGCGTGGGAGGACCTCGTCCAGGAGCATCTGGATCGGTATGGCCTCGCGCCGCACGACATGGGAGAATGCGACTGTCTCAGTCTCCGCGGTGGATCCTCCAGTAGACGACTGCTGCGAACATCCCCAAGACAATGGGAAGCTACGGCCAGAGGCCGGCGAGAACAGCTCAATCCACCATCCGGTCACGGACTTGCTGGTCATCGGGTCGCCGTTCCAATCGGCGTCAGAGTACGTCAGCAGCAACAGATCGTCCACGTCGGCCGGGGCAAGCGTGCCCTTGAGGACGTGCGTGGAGGTGCAAGCAGCATACGTCATGACACGGATGAGCGCTAGGTCGTGGACAGTGGTCCAGCGCGACACTCCGCTACACAGACGCTGCGTGGCTGCAGCCAGGTCGGGCCGCCCAACACGGCACAAGAAGAGAGACGAGGCAGAGTGCGACGCCGCGACGTCTGCAAACCTCCCTGCCTCCTCGGAGTCCTGCGCCCAGGACTCGGCTGAAATGTACGGCGTGTCCACGGGCCTGGTGATCCTGAGGCCGGCGTCGGTGCAGAAGCGCTCTACCATCGCCCTGGTGTAATCGATCATCGACGTCGTGACTGTGCGAGGCGCATCGGGGAGCTTCGGATCGAAAGGGTCGAGGGCGTAGTACGCACCAATGAACTTGTTCACCGGCGCCGGCTCGTCCTTGAACTCGATGCTCCTGCACAGCGCCTCCCAATGGGCGTCGGCCTTGCACCCCAGAGCCGCCAGGGGCAGGTCGTCGACGTAGACGGTCAGCATGCTCCCGTCGGCATGGACGAACACGCCCGGCCAAGAGGGCACCGAATGCCATCCGAGTCCGAGCAATACCTGGGTGAGCTTCTTCTCCCACAGGGCTCCTGCCTCCGGGTGCCCGTACAAGGCTAGGAGGAGCAGGCACACGGGCCGAACGTATAGTGGCTTGCTCCTGTCACCCCCCTCGAACCACGAGTCGGGCCACCTCTCCCTGGGCATCTCAACCCACGTCTCGATCCTGCCGTCCACGTTGATGCGAGCCTGGAGGTAGGCTTGCAGCGCGTCCCGCACCGTGATGCTGAGGCGCTTCAGGATAGCCACCGCCATGGTGCACCGAATGGCGACGAAAGACGCCGGGCTGTTGCTCACCTCCTCGTACAAGTTCACCGCCGCCGTCCCCGTTTTAGTTCTGATGTTCGATCCCTGGAACACTGCACGAAATTTCATCCTCCTATCCTCCTCATGCTCCGCTTCGGCGTTGGTCTCGCCCAAGATCCCGAAGATGCGGCCCGTCATGACCTCGGCCTTCGAGTTGTCGCGCATGAGGTCCTTGTATTCCCTCACCGTGGACTCATCCCAGGTTTTCCGGGTACGGTGCCCAGAGAGCTCCTTGTCTATGGCAGCCCGTGCCTTGGCCGACTTTGCTTCCTCCGACTTCAGCGGGACCTTCCGGGTGACCAGCACGGACCACTTAGGCGTCTTCCTGCCGACGTCGTTCTGCGCGGTGTCGTCGTGGTCGGCGTGGCCCCCGGCGATGGGCAAGATGGACTGCCAGATCAGACGTGCGAGCTCCTGGGAGCATGGCCCTCGGAGGTCCACACTTTCGTCGCGACAGCCGTCGATCGACTCCAGCGGCATCTCCGGCACCTGGGCGTGCGGCTCGAGCAACTTAAGGAGCCCCGCGCTGTTCGTGAACACGCGCAGGAGGGCGCTCAAGTCGGCCGCCTCGTCCGCGATCGGGATGTGGGGGGACCGGCTACGGTCCGCTGCTCCCTGCTGCTCCTGACGGCCCGGACTCGGCGGACCAGCCACCGGGTCCATCCCCGGCGGGCCTGCCAGTGGAATCAACGTTGGTCGATACGCCATTGTGGTTGAAAGCAAGGCTCTTAACTGTGGAAAAGACAAGTGTCTGTTGTTCCAACCGCCCTAGCTCTTGCTCGGTATTCTGGTTCCCGTTGGCCTCTACGTTGGCCTCGCTCGTTATGGCTTGTTGCTCGGTCTCCTGGACCTCCGTGTAGTACTGGGTTCTAGCTCTGACTTGCTCCCCGGCCCGTTTGGTCCGAGGTCGCCACTTGGCCTTTTTTCCCATGCACCGGCACGTGGACCACAGAAGATACTGGCAGTTCACCCTGGTTAGGCTACAAACCCGTTTGGGTTTGAGCCAAAGTTGCATCGGAACGGAGAGCAGTGTCAAACACTTTTGTCTAACAGCTCGGTTCCCCTTCACGCTCTACATTATGCGCAAGTGTGCACACGTCTTCTATCCCACTTAGTGGGATAACTGGTTTCTGCAAGATCCTATACACACGCGCCGCGGTGAGCCGCCCGAAGGCGCCACCAGCCCGGCGGAAATCGGTCCGACAAGTCGGCTTGGGCACAGAGACGCAACACTCCCCAGAGCACTCGCAACCGAGGCGCGCCGCGGTGAGCGCCGAATGGCGCCACCAGGCCGGCGGCCACGAGGCAGAAGTGGGACGATCACGGCACCCCGGAACCAGCACACGGCAAGGCCACAGCCTGGGGCCCGCACTGCCGCGGTGAGCCGCCAGAAGGCGCCACCAGACCGGCAAGTGCAAGACCTTTGTGCACAGAAGTGCATCCCGAATTATTGAGACAAGTAATAACTGCCCGAATTTCCGCCCCGAGTCACATACACAGTTTCGACTCCGGGCACACTGAGGCGGACAAATCGTGCCCCCCCCTTGAGGCCTGAGGGCGGCAACAGGGGGGAAAAAACACAACATGTTATCACACCTGCTATACATGCGTACAATCACTCACTCTGACTCTGTTCTGATATGTCAGAAACAAGGATGCCGCCACACAGTGTCTCTCCCCTGCCGGCACGAGCGGCGGCGTTCGCAATGGGATCTCATCCACATCCTCCCCCTCCTCCTCCTGAGGTCACAAGAAACGGCTAGCTCACGGTGTTGACAAAGGCGGGCAACACATGCAATTGAGCAGCACGTCAAAAGCGACGTGGTCTTTGAACAGCCAAAATTATTGCACCCCCCGTTGGCAACAACATTTAACTCGCAACAACATTTAACTCGCACCAGGACTGCAAGAACGCAGTCCACGGCTCGTGGCCCCACAGCGCGTGCGATAGGCCACGGCACAGCTCGCGATGTACGTCTGCGCGTGCCCGCTGCAAAGCAAGCTCGGCGGACACAAGTGAGCTCCAAGAAGCGGAAGATGGAGATTATCACGGAGGGAGGAGCGGTGGACGAGGCGCTGTCCTGTCCGAGGCGGCACGAGCAAGATACCCCAACATGCAGATTACGCAAAAAGACCACCTGAATGACGACACGAGATAGAATGCGTGTGGCTTCAATCGCGGGCGGCCTCTAAAGAAACACAACTAATGATACCGATACCGAGTCTTAAAGACACAAGATGGCGAACATCGATTGGTAAGGCTGGCATCAAATCATCGGCGACCGTCGAGGCCAGCAACATGTAAAGGCCTCATGTCGTGCTGACCGACTGGTTTGATGGTGGGAGTCGCGCACATCATGTTGTAACAAAAAGGCAATGGGGAGCCTGAAGAGAACCGATGGTGATCGTTTTAGCCCCTTGACTTTCAACTTGTAGCTATGAGCTATAGGTAACCTTCGTATGCTCTGTGAGGTCTTGCAACATATTAATGTGGGTGATACGGATCATGTGGGACAGCAGTCCTAAAGGAAGAATGTGGCACAGGCCCTCGAAACCCGCCTGCGTGCGTACAGACGAAGCGCGACGGTAGCTGACCGTTTGGTGCCCAGCCGGTGCCTGCAAGGGGCAAGGGTAAAAGTGAAAGCAAGAATCCAAGAAACGAGTTACATGAGCGGGAATCTCACCAGCCCTTCAGGGCGAAAGTGATTTAGCGAGTTTCTTCTTCCAACACCCCTTCTTCCCCTTCGGGGAGGGGTGTCCCGCTCCCCCCAACCCCCTCCCGCTGAGTTTGGAGGGGGGGTCGCGAGACGTTGGCGCGTCCAAGATGACCTCGGCGAGGAAGCCCAAATCATGTATTGTACCAAGGTTTTGGCCACATGTTGGCCTCTGGTGGGGATCCTAATGGGGGAGCTCCCCTCCTTTGATCGAGCTCCTCCAGGACGAAACCCAAGATGCCCCCAAGGCTCTCTCAAGGGTGCCCCACTAGGTCCCCAAGAGGTGCCCAGAAGGCACCAAGAGGCCCCCAAGAGGTCCCCAAGAGGCCCCAAGAGGCCCCAAGAGGCCCCCAAGTGGCTCCCAAGAGACCCCCAAGACGCTCCCACAGGCCCCCCAGATGCACCTAAGACAACCAAGAGGCCTCGGCGAGAAGGCCAACACCATTGACTTTAGTAAGGTATTGGCCACATGTTGGCCTCCTGGACGGAAGACCCAAATTCGGAGACCCCCTCCTTTGATCGATCTCTTCCTAGATGGCCCAAAGATGGCCCCCAAGGCTCCCAAGGGTACCCCAAGAGGGCTCCAAGAGGTGCCTAGGAGACCCCACGTGCCCCCCAAGAGCCCCAATATGCCCGCAAGGGGCTCCCGACACAAAACGCCCCAATCGGCCTCGGCGAGAAGGCCCAAATCATTGATGTTACTAACATTATGGATACATTTTGGCCTCCTGCACGGGGGGGGCCCTAATGAGGAGCCCCCCTCCTTTGATCGATCTTTTCCTAGATGGCACACAGATGGGCCACAAGGCTCCCAAGGACGAGACGCTGCGCGGCACCCGGAGGAATTTGGGATGCTGGGTGGGCGTGGAGGCCTGGAGGGTCCCTCCATCCCTCCTCCCGCCATCCCCCCTTCCCTCCCATCTCCTCCTCTTTCCTCCTTCCCCTCCCTCCCGGAGGGAAGGAGGGGCAAGAGGAACCCAAGAGGTGCCCAGGAGGCCCACTGGGCCCCCAAAATGCCTCCAAGAGGCTCTCGACAGACCCCCAAAGAGGTCCCAAGAGGTCCCTCAGGGGCACTCGAGACGCCCCAAGAGGCCTCGGAGAAAAGCCCACAATCACTAATGTTGGCCTCCTGGACGGGGGACCCTAATGAGTACCCCCCCACCTTTGATCGAGCTCCTCCAATATAGCCCCAAGATGGCCCCCGAGGCTCCCAAGGGTGCCTTAGAGGGGCCCAAGACCAAGAGGCCGCAAGATGCCCCCAAGAGGCTCCCAAGAGACCGCCAAGAGGTTCCGAAAAGCTCCCCAGAGGCACCCAATACGCCTCAAGAGGCCCCGGGACGGCCAAGAGACCCCAAGACGCCCCGAGAGGACTCCAAGGAACTCGAAGGAGATCCGAAGAGACTCTGAGCGGCATCCAAGAGGCCTCTGGCCTTTCTGCTCGCCCTCCTCCTCCTCCTCCTCCTCCTCCTCCTCCTCCTCCACAATTACACAATATGAAAATACTCTCCCACTTCCCCTGATGGCGTCCAGAAGCGTTCAGAATTGCCAGAGCTGGAAAATGTGGAAGTGATTAACTTGAAGACCGACACTAGGAGATCCACAGCCGCGAGATCCAAGGCTCCACAAGGGACAACCCAGCCACTGACACTCCCGACGAGCAACACCGCCATCTGGAAGGTCTGGGAAACGATACGAACGAGCGGGCCCAAGCCAGAAAATCACACCCCGAGGTTAGAGGTGCCTACCCCAACCAGCCTTCAGCAGCCCCCCTGAATGCCGCCGCGACGACCATGAGGGCGACAACACCGTCGGAGCCAAGACAATGGCGAAGACCGGCGAGGACGGCGACGGCGACAGCGACGGCGAAGCGACGACGACGGCGGCCCTGACCGAGGGGAACCGATAGGGGGGACCGGGGGGGGACCGGCTCGAGGGGGGGAAGCATCGAGCTGGGATCGGCGATACATCGCCGATAGTGTTTCTGGGCGAGGTGGGCGATCGGGACCTATCGGCGATGAATGGGCGATTTGGGGGGTCGATGCGTTGCCCCCAGGGCCTATCCCCCTATCGCTGCCCCTGGCTGATGCCCTCCGCACCAGTGGCTCCCCGCGGCGCTGGACGGAGGGCGACTGGGCAGCGCCGCCCGCACCGACCGCCTCCCCTCCCATCCTGAAGCCAGCGCGAGGGAAGCGGATCCTGACCGAAACTCGGCGGAGGCAACATCGGAGGAGGGCCAGTCCAGACAACCAAGGGAGGCTCTCCCCTTGCATCTTTCGCCGTTCCTGGTCCCTGGAGGCTTCGTCGCACGTCTGGATCTGCCCCAGAAGATGAATCGGGATGGACCCTGGGCGGGGTCTGGGGACCGAAATTGAAGGGATTTGGGCTGGGCGTGAGAGCCGCCGCTGCCTCAACTGGCCGTCCTCCGATACCTGGCAAGAAGGAAATGGGTCCTGACGGAAACTCGGCGGAGGTAAAAGGAGCGGACATCTCAGGGGCGGGTATTGCGCGCACTCGCCAGGGCGCCTGGTCCAAGACGAGGGCGATCGGATGCCCATGGGTACATGCTTCGCCAGAGGCCTCTCAGATGGAGTGGATGGGGTGGAGGACCTCGCCGCATCGCCGACGCATCGGCGATGCACCGGCGACATCGGTGATGCCCGCGCGACGCCTGCGTGGAGAAGATCGGGCTCCACATCGAGCCGCATCTGGGGAGACAAAAAGGTACCGATACCGCTACTCCCCAGACCTCTCCCGGGGTGCGTTCTGACCAGGATTTCGAGGCGAATCCAGCGGTGGCAACGAGGGCTTCCGAGGAGACCCAGACGGGGGAAAACAGGCGAAGGGTAGAGGTAGGGGTACCCTTTCCTCCTCTGAGCATCGCCGATGTCCTCCGCCCCCAACTGCTCCGACCCCATCTGGGAGGCCTAGCTCCCCCCCAGGCTGCCCGCCCTTGCCGCAAACGCCGACGAGGCGGGCCCTGGGCCCCGGGGTTGTCCCCCGCCCGCGCCCCAGGGAGGCTTCCAGAGCGGTGGGGCGTTGCTGAACGGGGGGCGCGAGGAAAAAGAATTATCCCAGTGCGACCCTACCTAGGAGTTGGAGCATTCAGGAAAGCAACAGCTAAGCTAAGCTAAGCTAAGCTAAGATGGGGTAAGCTAAGCTAAGCTAAGCTAAGCTAAGCTAAGCTAAGCTAAGCTAAGATGGGGTAAGCTAAGCTAAGCTAAGCTAAGCTAAGCTAAGCTAAGCTAAGCGAAGCTAAGCTGGGCTAGGCAAAGCTAAGCTAAGCTAAGCTGAGCTGAGCTAAGCTAAGCTAAGCTAGGCTAGGCTAGGCAAAGCTAAGCTAAGCTAAGCTAAGCTAAGCTAAGCTAAGCTAAGCTAAGCTAAGCTAAGCTAAGCTAAGCTAAAGCTAAGCGAAGCGAAGCTAAGCTAAGCTTAGCTAAGCTAAGCTGGGTGAACCCAGGGGGGCGCAACTGGGGGAACCAGGGGGGCGCAACTGGGGGAACCGCCCGGGGTGGGTTCCATTGCCCGCCCCCTTTAGCAAAGAAAGTAAGAACCCTTCTAGGCAGAGCCTAGGTAGGGAACCATGCACATACACCGATTTTGGCCAGGTCCATCCTGAGACAAAGATCGGTGCATACGCCCTCCTGCCTTGGCCAGGAAGGCATATGCACCGATCCTGGGGCCAAGGATGGGCCTGGCCAGGACCGGTGCATGTGCATAGTTCTCTTCGCCCGAACACATGGCTTTTTTGATTTGTGCGTGGGTTAAGAGTCAATGCGCGAAGTCCGTGAAAGCCCGAGCGAACGAGGGCCCGAGGGGCCGAACCAGAAAGGAGGGCGGACCAAGGGATCGAGAGCGAAGCGAGCGAAAGGACGTGACACATGGGGAGGGGAGGGGGCAGAAACGTGCACCTTTCTCGCCCCTGTTGGGCCCCAGGGGGCCGCTTCCTTCAGGGCACAAAGGGTGCACCTTTCTTCACCCCCCCCCATCCATCGCCCCCCCTAAATGCGCTGCGCCCGCGGGTTTTCCCCAGCCGGCCTTCCGGGGACTGGCCCTCCCCCGGGAAGCTTCCAGACTGAGCGGGCCCCCCAGGATATCGTCCGGCACCGAGGGGTGGCTCTGGGCGTCCCGGGGGCCGCCCCTGGGGGCGTCTGGGACCACTTATGGGGCCGCCCGAGGAGCCCCAACGTTGAACCTGGTCCGCGGCGGTTTGCCGCCCACCTCCCCTCCGCCCAGGCTGTCGAACCCGACTGAGTATGTGTATACATAGAGACACATCTACATACATACTTACACATGTAGAGATGAGAGATGAGAACATATCATGTATGCTCTACACCTGGGAAAACCCTATCAATGGATGTTTGATTGTTTCGCAGGTGCCTCAATCGGCTTCCCTCCCGCCCTAGTCTAATTCGAATATGCCTTCTAGTCCAGTCTAGTAGTTATAGTTTCCTCTCTCTCTCTCTCTGGTTATAAGTATTTCTCTCTCTCTCTCTCTCTCTTTGTCTCTCTCGTTATGTGTTTCCTTCTCTCCCTCTCTTATGTCCTATATACATGTGTGTTTGCATCACTCCCTAGACCTCCCTGTGCATCTGTATGTATACATGCATACATACATATACGCGCTTTCTCCTTATGTCTCTCTCTCTCTCTCTACTCCGCCTCTATCATTTTGTATTTGTCATAGTTGCTTGGTTATGTCTCTCCCTCTCTCTGTCTCACGGTGAGATCGATGGTGAGATCCACAGCGAGATCGATAGTGAGATCGATAGTGAGATCAACAGTGATGTTGATTGAATGTGATCGAAGATCGTGTGTTCGATAGCAAGATCAAATGAGCGAGATCGATTGAGTGAGATCGATTGTCAGGTCCATAGTGAGATTCACAGTCATACCGATAGGGAGATCAATAGTGATATCAGTAGTAGTGGGAACGATTGAGGGACATCGATAGTGAGATCGATAGAGACATCGATGATGATATCGATAGTGAGACCGATATTGAGAGCGATCGTGAGATCTTTCGTGAGATCGATTGTAAGATCTATAGTGATATCAGTAGTGTGATCGACAATGAGATCGATTGTAATATCGATAGTGATATCGAGAGTGAGATCAAAAGTGAGATCGATAGTGAGATCGATTGAAACAAATGGATGGTGAGATCGACAATGAAATCGATGGTGAGATCGACAAAGAACCTGCAATCGGGAACCAGGGAACCCGGAACCGGGGAGGACCCGCTAGGACCCCTTCAGTGCAAGCACTGATTGGGGAATGTTGGCATTCCTCAAGCGGTGCTTGCATTTAGGGGGTCTTACTCGCGCAGCTACGGAATTGGGCGGGTCCGCCGAGGTTTCGCCGCGTCGCTGCCCGCGGTCGCCTCGCGGCCGCCTCGTTGCTGCCCACTTGGGGGGTCCGGCGAGGCTTCGCCGCGTCGCCGCCCGTGGGCGCCTCGTTGCCGCTTGGGGCGTCAGCCGAGGATTCACCGCGTTGCCGCCCGTTGCCGCCCGACGCTGCCAGTTGCCACCTCGCTGCCGCCTCGAGCGTCCGCCAAAGATTCGCCACGTTTCCGCCCATTACCGCCTCGTTTCTGCTTGGGGGGGGTCCGCCAAGGACTCGCCAGGTTGCCGCCCGCTGCCTCATACAGGGGGGCGCGCGTGTGGGCCTCGTGCAAGGAGGGGTAGACGGTCGTCGGCAAAACGACTTGCCCTACCTAGCGACACGGCCAATGATACGACGATAAAGAAAGAGGTGTGAGAAAGAAGGACGAATGAGAAGGCGGGTGGATAAGGATGGGGAAGGAGGAGGGAGGAGGATGGAGGAAGAGAGAGAGAGAGAGAGAGAAAGAAGAAAGAGGGAAGATCCTGGGAAGTCTTCGGGGTGTGCTCGTGGAGTTGGGTGTAGCTTGGCCATTGGGGCATGGTCAAGAACGTCCCCATATCCTCATGCCCCCCCTCCTCCTCCCCATCCTGGAAAGGGTGAGGAGGTAGGGAGGGAGGGAGGGGGGGAGGGCAAGCTAGGTGCGCTCGCGTCATATCTGACTTCCTACCCCTCTCTCCCATCCCTTACCATGGCGTAGATCCCCTCTCTACTCGCACAGTAGGATGTCGAGCAGGGCAAGGATCCCGAAAGCGTACGCGATGCATTGTAGAGTACGGCATGGCATGGCGTAGAAGAGCACCGCAAAGCGTAGCATCAACCTAACATTGCATTGCATGCCGTGGCATGGCACGGGAAATGACGCCAGCGCTGCAGCGGGAGCACGAGTCGGAACGAGCGGAAGCGCGGAAATGAGGCCAACGCTGCAGCGGGAGCACGAGTCGAAACGAGCGGAAGCGCAGAAGTGAGGCCAGCGCTGCAGCGGGAGCACGATTCGGAACGAGCGGGGCCCGAAAATGAGGCCGGCGCCTCAGCGAGAGCAGCATTTTGAAAAAATGCAGGCGAAAACCCAACTCCGGGGAACCTGTGTGTAAAAAAACCGTACGCGGGGGGGGGTCGAGCACTTTCAAACCGTCATCAGGGGAAGAGGGAGAGTAGTATTCATATTGAGTAATTGTAAAGAGGGAGGGAGGGAGGGAGAGATAAGAGAGGGAGGAATGGAGGGAGGGAGGGAGGGAGGGAGGGAAGAGGAGGAAGAAGAGGAGGAGCACGACGCCGCCGCCGCCGACGAAGACGACGACGACGACGACGACGACGACGTCAAGGGAGGGACCGCTGGTCACCTCAGGCAGAGGGGGGGGGCGGGGCGACGCCTGGACCAGTGCGCCTCGAATTCAGGCGGCAGACGACGCCACTTGCCGACGACGAGGAGGAGGAGGAGGAGGAGGAAGAGGAGGAGGAGTGGAGGAGAGCAAGGAGTGGAGGGAAGGAGGGAGGGAGGATGAGGAGGGCATGGCATCGTGATAACCACTAGATACTGCCCACAGCTTCACGACTTCGTGGGGGGGGAGGGGCGGGGAAGAGAGGACAGGCGTCGACACCGCTCCACGCGCGTCCTCCTGAGGACGACGGCGTTGGGGCAGTAACCCCTCCCATGTGCATCGTGTTGGTCCCGCCGATCACCGTGGGGACGTCTCTTCGGTGAGACCCAGCTCCAACAAGAGAGACTTGTACGTACGTCCATGGATTCGCACTGTCAGTGATGTCGCACAGGGAGGGGGGACAGAAGCGAAGCGGAGCGAAGCAGAGCGCGCAGATCCGCGGGAGCGGGACCCTTGAGAGTCGGTTCGGTCTGGGGGGGCCTTACACAATGGTGCCCGTGTTCACCTGGCTCAGGAAAATCTTAGAAAGAAGCCGTCGCATGTGTGATAGATTGTCCTTCCAACCTGTGCCACACGTAACTCGTCGTCCTTGGGAGTGGGAAGATACATCGGCGACGGGGGCGTCTAAGAGGGAGTCTCGCAAGTCATGGCCCGAGCGAGGAACGTGCGCGGCCAAAGAGGACCAAGTGATGCATTGCACGAGGGGGCAATGACATCGGAGGAGACATTATGGCCCTGGCCATTATACATCGCCGCCCTCCTGAACGCCCCCGAAGAGAAAGAGGATTGGCATGCCCTGGACACAAGAAAATGAGACTATGCCCTGCAGCAGATGGTGTCCAAAACCGATAGCGGCCGGTGTTGTCTCAAGCAGACAACGTCCGCGGCGGCGCCGACAGCGAGTCCCGAATAGAGCTGTCGATCTTCGTCCCCATCATTTCCTTCCGTATCCAAGTCGCTCTTACCGAGATGAGGCTGTGCGAGGCGAGGATCTGTCCGTATCCACCGCATGTGGCACCGACGTCCTGGGACCCTAACGGGCGGTGGTTATGGATGTAGCTCGGCCCAAGGGGCCCCGAACATAATCAGATCCACCACCTGCCGAGGTCCCCGAAGATCGATCCCCCAAGCAGTGGCTATGGCTAAGTCTACGCCTCGGAGGAAATACCCCACATACCCAAATCGTACCGAAAAGAGAAAGACCCCGCGATCCTCGTCGCGGCCGACAAGCATATCCGTATCCGCGGCATCGCGGGCTGGGCCCCTGGGCCGCGACCCCTCGGATACGAGGTCTTTTTCGTGGATGCCCCGTGCGGAACTTTTTCGTGCGACCGCGTAGCCGCGGCATCGCGCACCGGAATCAAGATCGGGAGGGCGCGGATACGGATATGTTCGCCGCTCGTGGCCCTCCCGCCGGCCAGGCGCAGCGTCGAGGGGTGCAGGCGCCCTACGCCGCCCTTCGCGAACGGCGGCGCCAGCCTGGGCTCGGGCTGGGCGCAAGGTGGCCCTCGGCGGCCCTCGACACCTCACCTGCAGACCATGGGCCTTCTGACGCCTTCGAGGGTCTTTCGGCCGCCTTCGGCAGCCTTCCGGGGCGGCCTGAGGCCTCCAGCGGCCTCCAGCGGCGTCCAGCGGCCTCCGGCGGCCTCCCGAGGCCTCTCGTGGACTGCAGCGGCGGCCTTCTGAAGCCTTCGGGGGCCGTCGGGGAGCCTTCGGCGGCCTTCCAAGCAGCCTTCCTGGCGGCCTTCCCAGCGGCGGCGCCGCCGCCGAGGGCGACGAGGACGAGGACGAGGACGAGGACGAGGACGAGGACGAGGACGAGGACGAGGACGAGGACGAGGACGAGGACGAGGACGACGACGACGACGACGACGACGACGACGACGGCGGCGGCGGCGGCGGCGGCGGCGGCGGCGGCAGCGGCGAGAGAGAGGGGGGAGGAAACTTAAGCAGCAGGGTGAGCAGGGAAGAATCAGGAGAAATGGCCCCCCCCCTCCTCCTCCTCCACCTTCTCCCCCCTCCTCCTCCTCCTCCTCCTCCTCCTCCTCCTCCTCCTCCGTATCCTCCTCCACCTCCTCCGTATCCTCCTCCTTCCTCCTCCTCCTCCTCCTCCTCCTCCTCCTCCTCCGACTCCTTCTCTCGCCTTTTCCTTCTCATGCCACTCCATCTCCTTACCCTTAATATCCTCCTCCTTAGCTTCTCCTCCTCCCCCTCCTTCTCCTCCTCCTCCTCCTTCTCCTCGTCCTCCACCCCTTCCTCCTCCTCCTCCTCCTTCTCATCCACATCACCATCACCATGATCATCATCAACCTCCGCCTCTGGACCCTCCTCCTCCTTCTCCATCCCTGCAAAAACCCACCCAGGACTCCCAACGACGCCCACCCACGCCCTGACAAAGCTGTCGAGAGCTGTCAAGCTGGCAGAAATTCACACAAGTCGCCAAGACTTATCGAGATCTAGCATATGTGTATGTACCTGTGCACCAATACACATCCATGTGCTCCGCCGACCTCAGAGGCATGTGCAGACTCCTTCGTAACCCACAAGCTACCGGGAGAAGAAGATGACACAGCATGGTGGTCACGCACGGTGATGGGATCCAGCGTGGAGAATAGTATACAGCACGGTAGTCATGCGCGTGTGAAATGCTACCTCCTCGCCTACCTCCTCGTCCCGTCACCCTCCCAGAGCCTCCTCATCCTGCCTGCTTCCTTTCGCCCCATCGCCTTTCAGACGTGCAGGGCGGTGAATATCGGAGATAACGGAGCGGCGGATTTCGAGGATAGCGGGACCAGGTGGTCGGTCGGAGAGATCCAGACACCCTGGAACGCACTCGGCGAGGCACAACTGCTGGAAAACACCCCGAGGCTGGATAACCACCAGGGCAGGAAGAGGAGAGAGGAGCCGCCTCCTTCGAGTTCGCCGCCATCTTGGATGGCTGGTGGGTATCCTGTGGAGCTCTCTGAGGCGGCACCTCTTGGGGACTCTTGGATTTGGTTGGGGCCTCTTGGGGGTCTCTTGGGGGCTCTTGTAGGTCTATTGGGGGCCGTTCGGCATTTGAAAGCCTCTCGGGGGCCTTTTGAGCACCTCCTGAGGGCTCTTCGGAGCCTCTTGGGAGCGAGAGCGCCAAACACATAATTGCGTAGATGCTCCAACAGTTCTGAAACAGGTTGACCTCTCTCGGGCTTCTTCGGAGCTCTTGGGAGCCTGTTGGAGGCTTCTTCGGGGCTCTCTTCTGTGGACGGCCTTGGGAGCCTGTTGCAGGCTTCTTGGCGGTCTCTTGGGTGCTAATGGAAGCCTCAGAGCCCTTCTGAGCTGTCTCGGAAGCGCTCCAAGTCGTTCCGACGCTTCCTGGGGCCTCTGCCCCTTCAGCCCCAGAGGAGCCGAAGGCCACCTGTCGCCTTCGTTGGGGTCGGCGGCAGTGGGGGCCGCCTTCAAATGACCTCCACCACCGCAACCACCACCACAATCACCACCATTGGTCAGCAAACATGACTATCACAACCGTTGCCACCGCCATCATCAACATATTCATCATACGAATCATCATCATCATCATCATCATCATCATCATCATCATCATCATCATCATCATCATCATCATCATCATCATCATCATCAACATCATCATCGTCATCATCAGCAGCATCACCATCCTGGTAGTATTATCATCGGCAGCATCAGCATCATCATCAGCATAATTATCAGTATCACCATCGTAATCATCATCTTCATCGACATCAGCGTCAGCCTCATAATCAGCATCATCGGTATCATCATCAGCATCATCATCAGCAACATCATTTGATTATTCGAATTCTCCAACATCGTCGTCGTCATCATCACCATCGTCACCATCGTATGACCGGTCATCAGCATCACAACCAACAGCATCAGCATCGTCATCATCATGATCATGATCAACATCATAATCACCATCAGCATAATCATCATACTCACCAACATTGTCATCATCATGATCATCAGCAGCTTCAGCATCACCATCCTCAGCATCCATATCAGCATCACCATCGTATTCGTCATGGTCATCTTCATCATCATCATCATCATCAGCATCATCATCATCACCATCACCATCACCATTAGCATCACCATCGTCACCACCATCATCATCGCCATCACTACATCACCATCAGCAGCAGCAACAATATCGCCGCATCAACAACAACAACGACAACAACAACATCAGCATCATCACCATCACCATCACCATCACCATCGCCATCACCATCACCATCATCATCATCATCATCATCAGCATCATCATCATCATCATCATCTACATCTGCAACATCGTGATCGTCAACGTCATCATCATGATCATCATCATCATTATCATCATCATCATCATCATCATCGTCATCATCATCATCATCATCACCATTATCATCGGCATGATCATCATTAATATCGTCATCATCAACATCATCATCGTCATTGACATCCTCTTCGTCATCATCGTCATCATCATCATTATACGTCGCTGGCCCATCGGGCCAGAGGCGAGCTAAGATCTCCGGTAACTGGTTCCGTATGTTCTGGTTCGCGCGCGCGGGGCGGCCCCTGGCCGACTCCCGGCAAGGACCCGGCAAGGTCCGCTCAATGATGCCAGAACTCCAGGGGGCGGCTATCGGCTCCCTCAATATCGCCCCAGAAGCGCCCCAAGAGACCCCAAGGGAGCTTCAAGAGGGCCCATGACTCCGCATCAGTAGGTGGCAGGCCCCACGATGGCCCGAACATGATCCCAAGATGCCTCCATGTTTCCCCACGGTGGTCCCAGACAAGCCAAAGAGGGCCTTCAGAGGCCCCTCAACTGGGCCTCAGCAAGCAGAACTTCACAAACTCCCAAGATGCGCCAAAGATGCCCCCGAGAGGCTCCCAGAAAGCCCAAGAGGCCGCCAAGAGCCCCAAGAGGCCCCTAGAGGCCCCCCAAGATGCCCCCAGGGTGCCTCCAAGAGGCCCCCACGGCGCCATCGAGGCCCCGAGAGGCCCCCAAAGGGCCCCCAGGGGGCCAAGGAGGCCCAAAAAGGCCTCCGAACCGTCGGGGAGCAGCCTAAGAGGCCCCAAGAGGCACCCGAAACGTCTCCGAAAGGCACCAAGGGGCCGCAAAAATGCTTCCCAGAGGCCACCAGTAGGCCGCCCACGAGAAACATGACGCCTCCCAAAGAAGACTCTTGTCCACGATCCAGTCGGTGTGCCGAGGGGGGTAGGGGGAGCAGGAAGCCCTTCTCCTCCTTCTAGTTCGCCACGAGCACGACAACACATAGCACATGTCCTTCACTAGGGTCCCGCGACATAACATCTGTCATTCAATATGGTCGCGCGTGCACTAGAGGTCCTCAAGGGCCACAAAAGACCCACAACGGCACAAGCCAAACATCTTCAACCCCCCTGATAACCCACGACTGCCAAGACAACACCTTAGGGGTCTGCGACAGACCCCCAGGAAGCAACTCCACAACAACTGCACGCACCGCCTCCGGAAAATGGCAGCCGTCAAGCGGCACGCGGCGAGACAATATGGGCGGCGGAATGAGCGAAGCGATTAAATCATAGTCAAGACCATCAGCATCACCATCACCATCACCCACACCATAACACCCATCATCATCATCATCATCATCATCATCATCATCATCATCATCATCATCATCATCATCATCATCATCATCATCATCATGCTCATCATCATCATCATCATCATCATCATCAGCATCACCATCACCATCGCCATCATCATCATCATCATCATCATCACAATCATCATCATCATCATAAGAATCATCACCACCATCATCATCATCGTCATCATCATCACCATCATCATCAGCATCATCATCATGGACATCATCATCATCAGCATCATCATCGTCATCGTCATCATCATCGCCATCGTCATCGTCATCATCGTCATCACCATCAGTGTCATCATCATGATCATCACCATCATCATCGTCATCATCATCTACATCCTAGATATCATCATCGTCATCAACATCATCATCATCATCATCATCATCATCATCATCATCATCATCATCATCTGCATCCTCGATGTCATCAGCAGCAGCATCATCAACATCGTGATCATCATCATCATCACCATCACCATCACATTTACCATCACCATCACGATCAACATCATCATCGAAATCACCATCATCATCGCCATCATCATCATCATCACCATCACCAGCATCAGCATCATCAGCATGATCATCTTAATCATTATTAGATTATTCAACATCGTCATCATAATCATAATCGTCATGATCACCATCATCGTCATCGTCATCACCATCATCATCCTCATCATCATCGTCATCAATATCAAAACCATTATCATTAGCATGATCATCATAAACAGCATCATCTCCATCATCAGGATCATCATCATGATCATCAGCATCATCATCCTCATCGTCACCATCATCATCGTCAGCATCAGCACCAGCATCAGTATCAGCATCATCATCAGCATTATCAACATAATCAAGATCATTGGTCCTGGGAGCGTTGCCTCGTATCGACTGCACCTGGGTTCGGGTTGGCCACCCCTGCCCGGCGCACGTCTCTGGCAGACTGGGCGGCGATGGGGCATCTCCGGCCGCCTGGGCTGGGGGGCCACTTCTGCTCCCATCCTCCTCCTGCATCTCCTCCTCCTCCTCCTCCTCATCCTCCTCCTCCTCCTCCATCCTCCACCCTACTCCTGCTCCTACTCCTCCCCGTGCCGAAGGTGAGCACGGCCCAAGCATGAGTTAACAGAGAGGACGCACGGGAAGACATGTAGGGAGACACACAGTCTCCACTGAGCACCTCTCTCGAGCTCGTTGGGGTTCAATCACCTGGGCGACACAGGCCAAGGGGACTGTTCGGGCTGGTCTCACGGCCTGAGGAACACCATCCGATGGGGCACCCAAACACCTTGCACTTTCTAATTGGCATGGTCCCCCAGATATGAGGGGATCACCACAGGTAGTGCGCTACCTCTTGAGGCACAATCCTTGGCAAATATTGGATTACCATGTGGGACATGCTGCAGAACAGCAACATACCAACATACCGTATACGGATCTACCCTTTCTCCGACCTTGTACTGCGCCGAACGCAACGGCCGCGTTGTCTTTTGACGCATCCACCCCGAATGTTGCGTCTACATCAGTAACGACATCCTATGTGCATATAGACGCCTGTAGACAGAAAGTCAGAACGGTATTTGGCATAGGCCCCTATATTAGTTTTCTAGACCTAGACGCAGGTCGACTTTGCCCTCCAAAGCAAACACCTGCTATCTGCTTACAGCCCTGATTAAAATCCGATGGGCACGCCCGAACATACCCTTGCGATATCCAGGGGCCTCTGGGCGCCAGGTCCTGTTGTCGGTAGCATTGGCCAGGGGACGGGTACGAGCCCCAGGATTGGATTGGTCAAAAGGAACTCATTAGCCTGAACCCTGCTTGTGGAGTGTGTCACCGTGACACCACAAACCAGGAGGGCCATTCGGGCTGTACTCTTGGCACGAAGAAGCCCCCCCTAACGAGAAACAAATACCCTGTATACGGGGACCGAGATACACCCCGCCATGGTGCTAAGAGTGCGCCACCTCGACGCCACAAGCCAGGGGGGGCTGGTCAGACGGGCTGTGCTTGGCCCGAACGAGTCGCCCAAGTACATGGTATGGTTAGGGCGCTCCCCTCTTTGTCCCCTCCCCGTCCTTCCCTACTCGGGGGGGTGCGGCTCGGCCCTGATTACCTTCAGGGTTGACGTTGCTCGCGCTCCTCGGCCAGAGTGGCCCCTCCAAACCCAACCCGCCTCCCTCATGCCTCATTGGGCCTCCTGTCAGATTCGGGCCAGCTGCGTCGCCAGAACCCGAGGGGGCTCGGCCTCCTCTCGCTGAAGGGGTGAACCACAGGCCGCTGTAGCCCCAGCACCCAATTGGGGTACACGATCCACAAATGCCTGGGGGTCCGCTGTCCGACCTCGCCGTTGTGGGTCCTGGCGGGGCCCCGAGAAAGCTCACCGCCGGCGAGGCGCTCGAGAAGTCTATCGGGGCCGAGCCTTGACCTGCAACGGCAGACATGGTACGACACGATGCTCGGGCGGTCTGTGGCTTGGGCCTCGAGACGCCTCTGGAGGGTGTCGAGACGGCACGAGATGGCTCCAAGACGACACAGGATGGCCCCAAAACGGCCCAGGAGGACCCCAAGACGGCCCAAGAGGCCCTCGAGACGGCCCAAGAGGAGCTCCGAGAGGACCCTCAAGAGGGGCTCCAAGGTGGTGAACAGATTTTACCGTTCTCGCCGTTTCGGACTTCCGACACCCCAAGACAGCCCCAAGTTGTACCCAAGAGGGCCACAAGACGGTCCAAGAGGCCCCCAAGGGAACCCCATGACGGCCCAGGCAGCTCCAGCGTGACCCAAATGGCTCCCCAAACAGCCCCAAGACGGCCCAAGTGGGCCCCAAGACGACCCAGGAGACCACCAAGACGGCCCTTGGAGGCCCCAGGGCACCAAGACGGCCAAGTGAGGGCCCCCAGGACGGCCACCAGACGGTCCAACAGCGCCCGAAGACGGCCCAAGACGCCCCGAAGATGCCCAAACAAGCTCCCAACAAGCCCCCGAGCGGCCCCGAGATGTCCCAGAGAGGCCCCAAGAGGCCTCCGCAAGGCTCCCAGAAGGACCGAAACTCACAGACTCTAAACATTCTGGATGTGAACCCCGCGAAGCGAAAGGAATCCACGGATCGGGGAATGTACCTCTGGCAACATTGCGCGAGTGCCGCCTGGAGTTTGCGACACAACGCGTCGAGCTTGCAACGAAACGGGACCCGTCGATGACCCACGCGCATCCGTGCGTGCATTTCCTCCAGGAGCCCTCGACGCCCGGGACCCCTCCGACCCCTCTCCTGAGGGGCAACGTCAAGGGTGGACTGGGGGGAAACGCCGACCTGGATTCGGCGATACGTCGCCGATCGATCGGCGATAGGCCCCCAACAGCGAACGCACATGCTCCTGGGCGGGCTATCAAGCCCCTATCGGCGATGAATCGGCGATTGGGGATCGATGCGTCCCCCCTGAGCCTCTCCCCCTAACGATGAGGCGCTTCTGTGCGACGAAAGGCTATCGCAGCTGGAACGATGTCGCCAGGAGCCGTGATATGTGGCTCGGCCTCGCAGACTCCCTGGTGCAATGGTACGCGCGAGTGGCCCGCCACGCGATGCGCCCGATCTCTGGACCATTCTGGAGTTGCATCCCGAGCATCCGTTGGTTTTCGGGCAGGGAACTCAAGCGGCCGTTCGGGCAGCTGCGGAACGCCCTCGGCGAGGCGCAGTCGCCAGAACACACCCCGAGGCAGGGAACCCCCAAGAACCGACGAAAACTCTCGACAACTCTCGAAAACCTCGAACCTCGAACATCGCCCCCCCACCCCCATTTGCACTATCACTCCCAAACGCTGCCCTTGACCGAAACCTTCCGCTCTCGGGTCGGACGGAAGGGGTGGGGTGATAGAGGGGGGGCTAGCGAATCAGCTCGCGTATCTTGCTTTCCGGGCGCATCCCGGCGCTGGAGGCGCCAACGTATCGATAAAGGCGCCCGGCGGCAGGGGCGAAACCAGCTGCAGGCAGCAGAGCTCGTGCTCCCCCTGTCCCCGTCCTCAGGGTCCGACCCGACGCTCCCGCTCGCCGCCGCACCCCCCCCCGCCCAGGACAGGCCCGCCGCCGCGGGGGGCAGCAGGAGGTCGTGCAGCACGGGCGCCAGCCGCACCAGGTTGGAGGCCAGCGGATGCGCCGCGCTGGGGGGTCGGGGGGGCTTGTTTTCACAAGTGTCGAAGTTTTTTCGGGAGCTGGTCCCCGAGTTCATAGGCTCGGTGTGGCCTCGGACGTCCAGGGGGCGGGGCGGAGTGCCCCCACTCGTCCTTCCTTCCTCATTCCTCGTTCCTCCTCCTCCTCCTCCTCCTCCTCCTCCTCCTCCTCCTCCTCCTCCTCCCCGTCCTCCTCCTCCTCCTCCGCCGCCCTTTTCCTCCTCCTCCTCCTCCGCCTCCTCCACCTGGAAAAGCAGCGATAACGATAAGCGATACGTCCTTGTTGCCTTTTCGTCGTCGTCGTTCTAATCCGCGGGCCTCCTTGCGGGGCCATCAGGCTGCGAAGATCAGGCTTTCATGATCCCTGCGCCAGTTGCATGTTCCAGCTTTCAGTATGATAGTTCTACGTTATGTATTTATTGTAAACTGAAGCCCGCGCGAGGGAGGGAACCGACAAGCGTCCTGGCGAGCGTCCCCGAATCGCATGCTCTGAATTCCCGGGGGGTCGTGGGACACGTAAAATATATGATATTCGCGCCCCCGAAACCATTATCCCTCGTGAATTGCACGACTCTCGCGTCCCCGAGGCCGCAAAGCTTTGTACAGTATGCAATATTTGCACTCCCGAGGTATGCAGCTATCAAAACCCCGAAGTCTTGGATGGCAACAGTAATAATGATTATCCCAGTGCGACCCTACCTAGGAGTTGGAGCATTCAGGAAAGCAACAGCTAAGCTAAGCTAAGCTAAGCTAAGATGGGGTAAGCTAAGCTAAGCTAAGCTAAGCTAAGCTAAGCTAAGCTAAGCGAAGCGAAGCGAAGCTAAGCTAAGCTAAGCGAAGCGAAGCGAAGCGAAGCTAAGCTAAGCTAAGCTAAGGCTAGGCAAAGCTAAGCTAAGCTAAGCTGAGCTGAGCTAAGCTAAGCTAAGCTAGGCTAGGCTAGGCAAAGCTAAGCTAAGCTAAGCTAAGCTAAGCTAAGCTAAGCTAAGCTAAGCTAAGCTAAGCTAAGCTAAAGCTAAGCGAAGCGAAGCTAAGCTAAGCTTAGCTAAGCTAAACTGGGTGAACCCAGGGGGGCGCAACTGGGGGAACCAGGGGGGCGCAACTGGGGGAACCGCCCGGGGTGGGTTCCATTGCCCGCCCCCTTTAGCAAAGAAAGTAAGAACCCTTCTAGGCAGAGCCTAGGTAGGGAAAAAAGACCATATGATGATCTCTTCACACCGCTGGCGCGCTCGGCGCAAGGGTCCCGCAAGGTGTGGGCCAAAACGTAACAGTACGCTCGCTATGTTACAATCGCGCTCTGCACAATACACCAGATGTACAGCGTATATATCGCACCCGTGAACGTATAAAAAGTTGAAAAGGGAAAAGCCTTCCTTCAATATCACATGTGAAGTCCGAAACTCCACTGGTAAACACCTTAAACATCTTCTGCACAAGCTGCGGAAGACTGCATGAACCAAAACCTGCAGCAATACGAAGTGCAAACCCGCGTCTGCAAGGGGCATATGACGCGCAAAACTGGATATAACATTGAACGTACAACGGAACTCATCTGAAACTGCGCTGGTGCGTTGGCTCACTCACTGCAGCTCTTGGGGCTGTCGTCTGCTGCCCGATCGTAGCCGTCCTGCCACTGGTTGGGTTCAGTCGTCTCCACTGAAAACTCGCCTGCTCGCTTGAAACCATTCCTCTTGTGACAGAATCGCCACTGATCTCCCTGCAACCGGTAAATAATCATACTCTGTACGCCGGCCGTCCGCCGTCGCACCTGCGTGTGGTTGCTGCTCGTCTTCTTGAGGTGAATGGTCGTCTCCTTGTCGATGCTGGTCGCCACTGTCTCCTCTGTCGTCTCATGATTGTCGCTGGTCTCTGTCTGATACTTCATACTGGAGTCGTCTCGATGCTCCATGGACTCTCGCAATATGTTGTAGACTGCTGGAACTGCCACTGCCATTCCAGTCATAGTAAATGTTAATGCACCCCAGATGCCTCCAGAGAAGCACGAACACTTCACGATCTCGTCATAGTAGTACTTGCACTCTGCGTGGCAGTCGAACACTGGAGCGCAAGTTGACGCTAACTTGCAACAACACGTCGCACAAAACTGCCGACTGTATGAGTGGTGATCTCGCCTTGGTAGCTGACGACGTCTCCATCTGTTCTTGCTGATAGCCTGTCGCTTCTCCTTGGTATTCTTCTTGGCTGCCGCATAGGTAGGGTCGTGCTGTAGCTGAAGTCGCCCAGCTCGAAGTCTGTCTGCGAAGAGTTGCCTTGCCGCTAACTTCGTGAGACCATCGGCATACTGCCGATCTGATGAAGTCCACTTCCATTGCGTCTGCGTAGCATCCATCCGTTCTCGCAGTGCCAATACCTCGATGCCAGCGCGCTTGTCCTGGAAGCTGGCGATATTATTCTTGGCTGCGTCGTAGAGAGCCTTCGCATCGAGCGCGAGTGCTGGCTCTCCTGCGTAGCGCGCGCCCTCGTCAACGTTGACGGTCACGTTGTCGTAGACGAGGGGCGCCCAGAATCGCTTCGCAAATTCTGGTGCGTTCACGCCTGCTGCCGCTGATTGGGATTCTGCATGTTCGCGATGACCTGGCTAGTCTCGCCAACCTGATAGACTTCCTTCAAATCGCCAACGCAGAAATCCGAATCCTCGCCGTCATGTACTTTCGTGGCATGCCATAATGACATACCCTCCATGACTAGATCCGTCGCGTCGCATTCCCCAAGCTGCGTCCGTCATCGCCACGAACACGACGTCGCTGACCTTGCCAATCTTCTGCATCTTGAGACCGACGACCGCGTTCTGCCTGTAGAACCCGAGCGTCTCATTTACCTCTCTTGCTGTCGCCGCCGTCGCCGATGAATGCTGACCGAGGCTGACGCGCGTGGGCGCGCTTGCGAACCTGGCCACTGTAGAGCTCCAAATACTTCGCCGCTACGAAAGTTCGGCCAAAATTCAACGCCCCCCGTTAGGCGACGGGGCCCAGCACAACGTTGGCAGCGGGCCCGTTAGGCCGCGGGGCCCCAGCAATGTTCGCTTGAAGCATTTTTCGCTCCAGTCTCGGGCGGCGCCGCCATTTCGAAATCGAGCCCGCGGGTTTCGAAATCCAGTCGAGCTTGTTTTGGGGGGGAAGTCCGAGGCGAAAGCCACATTTCGAAATCGAGCCCAGGGTTCCGAAATCCAGTCGAGCTCGCTTTGGGGGGGGGGAAGTCCTAAGCGAAAACTGCATTTTCGAGTTTTCGGGTCAGGGTTTTGAAAATATGTAATGCCAAACGGCGCGGCCATTTCGGCACGGCGGTTTCGTTTGATAGTTCTTCGGAGAAAAAAAAAACGATTTCGAACGATTTCGACACTTGCGGGTTCGATTTCGAAATGGCGCCCCCGCCTAGGACTTCCGCAAAAATAGAATTCGAAACCTTTCTGCTTCGATTTCGAAATGGAGCTCCCGCACAGGACTTCCTCAAACCATATTTGTCGAAAACTTTCTGCCTCGATTACGAAATGGCGCTCCCGCACAGGACTTCCTGCAAAATGAAATTCGGCATTTGTTCCGTTCGAACTCGAAATTTCGCTCCCGCCCATGACTTCCTCCAAAACAGAATTCGGCGCTCGGCTGCTCGGCTGCCCATAGGTTCTGTGGTGCTCTCAGGCTATGGAATGATGCACGCGGCCGTCGCGGTGTTCATAACCAATGTGGTGCTCAGGCGTTGTTTACTGAAAACACAAAACGGGTCAAAACTTTCGTAGCGCCGATGTAGACCTCGGAGTTGGCGCATCTCCTTCGGCGCGAGTAGTCGGTCGTTGTTGCCGTCCCTCTGATCAGCCGTGATCGGTTTGAAGTTGGAGGCGTACGACTGCATCTTGGCGTTGATCTCAGCGCCGTTGGAGCGCCTGTTATTCCAGTGAGTGTAGGAGCCGGAAAAACACACAAAGGAATTTCACGCAAAGGGTTTTGGCACCACCAACGGTGCAACGCATGCGCACACATGCTACTGGATCCCCAGCGATCCGAACCAGGGTTGATGCACGGCCGCGCTCTAGGATGCAGTTGACATGTACGGTGTGGCAAGGCTGTCGGCTGCGACAAAATCCCCCAATCCGCTACCAACTAGAATTCCATGGTGGTTTGGCACAGCCAGACCACCGTGCAACGTCAGCTTGTTCATCCGTTGACAGCAACACGCGTCGCGGCAACGAAGCGCAGTCGCGCGCGCGGGCATGCAGGGCCAGCGACGTGGCTAGCCAGCTGCCAACGCGATTTCGGCAAAAGAGCCGACATCCACGCAGGATCGCTTGGGCGCGGTATCCGGCGCAACTACATCGCACTGCCAGGCGCCGCGGCCTTGCGATTGCAGCGCCAGGCCCCGTGCGTTCCTCGAGGCGGGAAAGCAAGGTCTACACAGAGGAATCGCGCATGCTCTTGTGGGGGCGGCGAAAACGGTCGCACACAAAGGAAATTCCTTTGCGTGCCCCCCGCGCCGGCAGTTTAACCAGACCGCGCACAAGGGAATTGCGCGCGACTTCGTGGTACACAAAGGAATTGCAGCAACGCCCTTTGGGTTGCGCTCCTCGCGCGCGGCGACAGCTCCGAGCTGGATAGGAAGGGGGGGCGGGACAAGGCAAAGCAGGGGCAAAGGAAAAAGAAGAGGAGGGCAAGAAAGACGCGAAGGAAGCAACAGAAGGAAGCCAGGATGCGCGCAAGCGTTATTAACACGGCGCGCCGAGACAGTTGTTCGTTCGTTCGGTTGGCCGCGCGGCAGATGAGAAGAAAAAGGGCTGTTGGCTGCCTATCGAATGGACTTTTTGGGAATGAGACTCGCGCTCTCTTCCCAACCCGCTTACCCACGCCCCGTTGCGAGCGCGCGACGATTATTCTGGCCCGCGGGCAGGGGACTGCCAGTTGCTGGTGAGCGGTCTTTCCACCCGTCACGCGCCCCGAACACATGCGACCAGCTAAACGCACTTGCCGCGCAAACCGCCAGCTCCAAAGACCGACGCCACACCGATCCCCGCATCCGTGCCAGGTACCCTCTCAACGACGCCCCCTTCCGGCGTAAAACCAACAAAGCCCTTTGTGTTTATGTGTTTTGTCCTGTTCTGAGACTGGTCTGGTGTAGGTCCGATCCACAATGCTCCATGTTGTCCTCCTCTGTCCACTTCCGAAACTTGAACTTGCTCTTGACTGCCTCGACGATGTTTGAAAAACTGCCCGACTTGCGATCTCCTCCTCCGAGCATGTCGTCTACGTAAAGTAGGATAACCCCGTCGCAGTTGCCGCCCTTGTCGCAGCTAACGAAGCGGATGGGCCCAAGGGGTGCTGCTTGAGCCCGCTGGCCTCGAGGTCGTCAGCTGCCCTTTGCCAGCGTCCTGGTGCGCCCGCGTGTCCGCGCATAGGCGCGATCCGTTTCATGCGCGTGTCCGGCTCGATGCCCGCGAGGCATGCTGCGTCTCGTGGTGCTCTGGCGCAGAATACTCGTTATTGCGGCCGTCCCTGTAGGAATGCGGTTGCCACGTCCGCTGTCCACAATCTCCATCCGGTGTCAGCTGCCAGTAACATAGCCAACTGACGTCCCACTCGAGATGCTGTAGGTGATGCCGTCGGCACCTTGCCGTCGATTGCGTCTGGGACGCTAGATCCTTGTAGCGCTAGACGTGCCTTGGCCCTCGGTGTGCCGTCATCTTTCTTGGCCCATGTCGTTTCCCACTTGGCCTTCAGGATGCACTTGGGGTCATCGTCTCTGGTAGGCGCATGAAACTCCCGAACTTCATTCCCGACAAACTCCTCAGGCTCCTTCCGCTTGCCATCCATGAATGCTGCTCGCTCGTGTGGTGTCATGGTCCTAGTACTGATGATCCCGGCGTCGACGTGATTGAACTTCGCTTCGTTGCCGTCGAACTCCCATCCAAATGGTAGGTCCTTGTCCTCTAGCATGAGCTGCGTGGCTGCGAGCTCGTCGTCTGCGCTGTGATCTCCCACTGGCTGAGACTCTGCCGTTGGTACTGATAACAGTGGTCCTCGATATACTCCTCCAAGTCGGGTAAAGATGGAAGCGTCTGCTGGGCCCAATCGCCTGCGACTCTCCATTAACTCCAAACTCGCCGAAGCTGATGTCGGAGCCAGCGTTAGTGAACTCGACGATGCTGCCGCCGCTGGCCAACATAGCTGGTGCTCGTATTGGCGGCGGCAGCTGGACTGGAGGTGGCGGTGACTGTGACTGGGTGGTTGGTGGAGATGTTTGCTGTACTGGTGATCTCATATGCTGAGGTGGGGGCGTCGGTGGCATTGGTTATTGATATGGTTGTCCTTCGCTTGGCTGTCTCTCTTGCTGGGGTGCGCCGGGAACGTCCATCTGCTCGTCCTCTCTAGTGCTGGACATGCCTAGACTGGGGGAGGGTGGCGATGCCATCTCCGTTGTTGCCGAGGCTGCTGCTCCAGTGAACGACGTTCCCCTCTGTCGCTTTGGTGGCGGTTCGTCTCCTGGTCCATCGTCGCCGCCGATGTCCATATCCGAATCGCCAGGCGCGTCGAACGGTTGCTGCTGTGAGCAGACTTCGTGGAATCTTCGCGACCCCAGTCCTCCTCGCGTTGCCGAGCGTCTCCATGGCCTGCGTGGGGATCTCCAGGAGAGCACATCCTTGATCGCTAACATCTGGTCGAAAGTGTTCAGGGCACAGCGTAGTGGGTTCGTGCCGTGACCGATCCAATAAATCCCCCGTCCGCTCTCGTCCTGCCTCACCTCCTTGAAGACCACGATTGCGGGCCCCCTCCACTTGCTCTTGATGAGCTTGTTGGTCTTGTCCTCTTCAGTAGCGGCGCCGCTGGCCGATCGCAAGATCGCGCTCGAGGGCACCGCGACGTCGCAGAAGTGGACGTCGTAGTTTGGCCGAGGCGTCCGCCTTCATTAACGCTGATGCCGCCGCTGACCGTCGCCCAAGTGCATTCTTGAAGTCCTCGCCGCTGGAATTGAGAACGCGTCGCTGGAGTTGGTCATGGTGGTAGTCGGCTCCACTCCCAAAGCCCGCCGGCATGGTGAATAGCCCCTTGCGAAAGCCAACCGATTGACCTGATGCGGCGCATAAAGACAAGCCTCCGTGCTCAAATCCTCCGCGATAGCCGCCCCGGCCCCACGGTCAATAAAATCTGCACAATGAAGCCCCACTGCCTCTCGAGTAGCTTGATGCCGACGTTCCACCACTCCCAAACTGGAATGCGCCCCACCTGCTGCAATAACGAACGAAATGCGATGCTGTTCGAAAAACTGCGTAAAGCGACCTGACGCGACACCTGAACCATCGTCTGTCCGCCACAATCCCATGGGTCCAAACTGCCTGATCCAGCCCCGCTCAACTGCCTTGATCGGCTCACCTGCCGTCTCGGTCTTGGAGGCGCGCAGTGCACAGTAACGCGCGGCCCCGCCCATCATCGAACGAACTGCCGTCTTGCCGGTACTATTCTTGATCCAGAAGGCACCCGCACAGACGATCTCGTTGAACTGGGTGGCATGCTTCGCTGACGCACTGGGTGCTTTTGGTGGAAGTTGTCTGGCCATGCAGTGCGCACGCCGATACTCCGATGAACACTGTGGGATGTTGTCTTGGGGGCCTGCCTGTTGAAGTAGACGATGTCGTACTGCTGGGTCGGGGTGTTTATTGTTCTGGTGAAGTCTCTTGACGTAGCGTGGTGCCTCCGTGCCGACATGGTCTCGTAGGCGCGCGTTCTCGTGAACTTCGCGACTGGAGTCCGAATGCTCGGGTTTGGTGCCATCCTCCGATTGCGCTGGGCCCTCGGCTGCGTAGATGTCCTCGATCTCCGGCTCGACCATGACTTGCGCTGTCGTCGCTGATAGGATGATCGGGTAGTCCTCGGCGGGTTTGGTGCACTGCCGCCCCTCCAGTAAGTCGCGTCCATGTGATCGGTCGCATCACTCGCTGAGTACCGCTGCTATGAGCTTCTTGGTCGTCTTAAGCGTCGTCGGCTTCTTGGCCATGTTCGCGCTGCCCCCGATCGCATGGCCGTGCACGCATCGGTCGCGCATGCTGCGTTTGCCGTGTAGGCGGCTGAAGACCACGGCATGCCGCGCCCTCGACGTAGCTGGATGTTCAGCGTGAGCACGTCGCCCTCCTTGCTGCTGTGTGCGATGCACCTGGGCCACCAACTGCAGATGCGTTCGATGATGCCATTCACGTTGCTCGGTGAGGCACTCCTTCCAACCGGGGCGCTGGCGGATGTTGAGTTCCTGCATGTTGGACCAGGGTCTGCACATTGGTGACTGATGAACCTTGTCAGGCAGCTCCTCCGCCAGCTTCTCAAGGAATGCTTTCTGATGACCCTCCCCTGCGAAATCCCAAAAGGCATTTAGAGCCACAGCGTCTCCACGCGTGCTCCTAAATCTCGAAGTGCTTGTGAAAATCTGGCTTCCCCAGCGTCGACTTCCCATATCGCCCGTCTGGTAGCGCGCCGTTGGTGAGCTACCCTCCTCGTGGTCTGTAGGTGCTGCTCGCTGGCATGCTCAATGGATGGGCCGATCTTCTGAACGAAATTTGTCGAAATCTGCTTGACGCCGTAATCGGGGCGTCGTCGGCGCTGAAACAGACTCCGTCCGTCGCAGGTGACAGTAGGCGCCGGCGTGGCTCCGATAGTGCGGTGTCGACTGGCTCGATGGCTGTCGTAGTGAAGCACAGGTTGCCACATGAGGAATGCCGCTGGCACTGCCACTGCTTCATGTAGGCTTTGCAGCAATTAACTTGTACTACGCGTCGGGAACAGCCTGCTATGTGAGGTCGCCGTTGTGATTGCCCCTGCTGTTGCAGCGTCGAACTCGCCGCCGTTCAACGCAACTGTCTGCTTGGCGTAGTCGACCTGAACTCCGAACACTTCCAGCAACGGCCTCGGCAATAGAATGGGCGTGCTTCCCAGTGCCACGTAGATGTAGAGCGCGCCTGATCTCTGCTTGAAGCTGGTAGGCGTTGTGCCACACCACTGCGCATATTCGATCTTGCCGTTACCGAACCGAAAAGGCAGTCGGCACATGTAGAACCTGAGGTCCTCTATGGGATAGCCCTTCTGTCTGCAGTCCCTCGCGTAATCCTTGATCGTCTCTGAGCCGGACATGAGGGTCGTCGCTCCAGTCCATGACTCCGTTGCTAGCTCGCATTGCGCTGGTGTTGGCCTTGCTATGGCACCTGTCGCCCCAATAGACTCATCGACCATCACGCTGTCGTCGGCGTGGACCCGCTTCTTGTTGGGCGGCTCGGTGCAATCCCAAGCCCAGTGGCCGGGCTTGCCGCGTCGTAGGCAGTTGGCCGATGGCGTTGATGTTGGCACTGGTTGCGTCGCTGCCCTTGCTCTTCCCATTGGGTCCGCTGCCGTAGGTCGCGGTCTGCTTCGTGCGCCTGGAGGGGGTGATCCTTTGGGGCTGCCCTTTCCCCCTTCGGACATGCCGCGCCCTTTGGCGCCTGTGCTGCTTGACCGGCCTCGTCCGCGCGAACCCCCTGCTGATGCCGCGGCCGAACCTGCGCTCCCGCCTACCATCGCCACTACTGGGTAGAAGCCGCGCGCCAGCTTCAGGTCGTTGAACCCCTTCCTGGCTCCTGCGTAGGCTGCGTAGACTTCGTCGCGCTCGCCCGGGTTGAACTCTTGCGCCGTGTTGGGGTCGCGCGGGTAGTAGCTCTCTTCGCAGTCGCATCAGGTCTCGCCATCCTCCGCCCGGTACGTCTGGTCGTAGTCGTCTGGCTCGTCCTCAAGCTCGCCAGTATAGAACTCCTCGTCGTAGTACTCAGCTGCGCCCTCGTCGACGGAAAACTGCTTCCGTGCGTGATCCGCCTCGTGCACGATACTCCCCTGCCCGAATGTTGTCTCCAACGCCTCAATAACCTTCTCCCGTGCGAAATCCTTACCAACTGCTCACGTGATGACCGCCTTCTGGCCCGCGCTGCATCCTCCTCGTCGTAGCGCGAGCCAGCCTCGGACCTTCGCGGCAGCTCGATGCCGCGCGTCCTGAGCTGCCGCTCTGCTGCTCGCACTCGCGCTACGCAGGCGAACAGCGCCTCACCTTCGCACCGCCTGAACTTGAAGAAATACTCCTCGAAACCGTCCGCGAGCTCTGGCCTGTCGCCCATCTTGAACCGACTCCATAATCTGGCCATGAGCTGCTTCGCCGCGTTGGGCTCGATGAGCTCGTCTGCTGAGAAGTCCTCAACTTCGCCCCGCGCTTCTCCTGTGAGACCTGCACTGAGCATGAGAGCCGCTTCGCCCTCCTTCTTCTCCAGTGTAAGTTTCGCAATGAAAATCATCGCCCGTTTCCCAATTTCTCTCCATTTGCTGAGCGCGCCGTCGAACTGTGGAACTCCTCGCTCGGGTAGCATGTCCGCCATCGGCTTGGACACCCTGCTGAACTGCAACTACAAGGGGCTGGTGCCCGACGTGTGCTGCGCGAAATCGGAGCGCCCAAGTCTGCGGAGTCAAACGGGGACTGTCGACAAACTGACCAGGCGGTCTATGAGATCCGCCGCAGGGTCGAAGCCTATTATGGAGTTGGCGACCAGATCCGAAGGGAGGTCGCTGAAATATGGAAGGTCGAAGCACGAGCCTGGCTGACCAGGCTCCGCGACCAATATGAACTTATATAAAAATATTTGATGGCAACAATCAGAAAGAACAACCGACTAACATCTGATGATCTCTTCACACCGCTGGCGCGCTCGACTCAAGGGCCCCGAAGGGTTTGGGCCAAAACGTAACAGTACATTCGATCTGACCCAGTCCGGTTCTGCACAATACACAAGATGTGCAGCGTATACCGCACACGAGGCCATAAACCATCGTAGATTACACCATTGTCGCGACCCCGAAGCCGCAACTCACCGTAATTCATTCAATAATTGCGATCCCGAAACCATAAAAAGTTGTACATTACACCGTATTCGCGTCCCCAAAACCAGAATCCCTCGTAACTTACTCCGTAATCGCGCCCCCGAAGCCATAAACCAATGTAAATTACGCGATGGTTGCGTCCCCGACGCCATAAACTTGTGCAAAGTAAACATATCCGCCTTCCCGAAGCCATACATCCTCGCACATTACGAAATATTTGCGTCCCCGACGCCATACACTTTCATAAATTACACTAGATGTTCGCCCCGAGGCCGCAAACCCGCGTAAAATACACAAGGCTCGCGTCCCCGAGGCCATGCACCTTCGTAAATTATTTGACAAGCTTCGCGTCCCCGAGGTCAGAAGCCCTCGTACATTACGCTGTGGTTACGTCCCCGAGGCAAGACATCCTCGCAAAGTACGCAATATGTGCGTCCCCGATGCCAATTCTTCAGGCTTGCAGTGCAAACCGTACAATAAGATATTGGCCCTCGCGTGAAGTCCCGACATTGCGTCACATCAGCGCCCAGACATCCCAACACAGCTCCGGCAAGTCCCATTCTAAGAGAGGGGGCCGGCGGCAGGGGGCGAAGCCCTTACGGATATGCGGTTCATTCAGGCATGTATTCTCTTCCATGTCCTCGCTCTCGCGTTACCCTGCGAGACTGTCCCTGTCTTCCTCAGCTTCTCTTGCGGCCTTGGAAAGCTCCTTGGGGGCTTCCTGGAGGACTCCAGGGTGCCTGTTCGAGGCCTCTGAGAGCTTCCTCGGGCAGCCTTGCTGCCAAACATGGTCTGACCCTCAGGAGCAGGTTACGATATGGAGTGTTTCGTGGGAGCGTCTTGGGGCCCTCTTGGGTCGTCATGGGGCTCCAGGCCATCTTGGAACCCTGTTGGTCCATGTTGGGGTTCTCTTAGGCTGTCTGCAAATCCTTTTGGGTTGGTTGGGGACGATTGCCGCAATCTCTTGGGCGGTCTCGGACTCCCGAAGAACCCAGCATCCAACCATCATGCAAAAACCAGTGGCAAGTCATGTTTTCTGCGTTTGGAGAGCCTCTTGGGGGTGTTCTTTCGGCCGTCTTCGGGCGTCTGGTGGTTGTCTGAGGTCACTTGGGGCTCTCGCGAGGCCGTTTGAACATCCTCTGACTGCTTTGAGCCCGCTCGCTAAGCCCGGCGGGGACGTCCAGGAGACCCGGAAGCTCCGAGGAACCCTCTGCAAGGGCGTCTACGGGGGCCCAAGGGGGCTGCGGATCCCGAGGGTCCAGCTGGCGGATCCCGAGGGCCCAGCTGGGGGGTTCCCACGGGGGTCGACGACGAACGACGAGCGACGGACGACGAACGACAACGACGGACGACAGACGGCGAACGACGGACAACGAGCGACGGACGAGGGACGACGGACGAGGACGACAGACTAAGGACGATGGACGACGAACGACGGACGATGGGCGACGGACGACGGACGACGGACGACGCACGACGGAAGACGACGACGACGACGACGACGACGACCACGACCACCAACACCACGACGACGATGACGACGCCGGCGACAGCGACTGGTCTGGCCTGCTGGCCGCGTCGCGCAGCTGCACCCCGAAGGAACCGCCGACCGCCTCGAACAGCTGCGCCAGCAGCGCGCGGCACACCAGCGCGCGCCCCTCGGTGCGGAGGCCGCTGGGCCCGCGCACGTCAGCGGCGACGTCGTCGTCGTCGACGACGACGACGACGACTGCGATACGGGGATCCATCCATAACCACCGCCTGTGGGTCGATCTTCGGGGACCTCAGCAGACGGTGATGTGGATGCATCCCCGTCTCGGAGCGACGGCGACGGCGGAGGCAGCGGGTCGTCGGCATCTTCGTCTCGGAGGTGCGCTCGCGCGCTGGCGCGGCAGCGGCGCCTAAGAATATTCGAAGGTCGAGAGCCGAGGGCAAGATCTGTCTCGCGCCTCAAGGGCGAGAACAACGTCAGGACACGACTCCTCTGAGCCTCTGCTGGGAGGCGATAGAGGGGAACGGGCTCAGGGGGGGGAAACATCGACCTGGAATCGGTGATACATCGCTGATAGATCGGCGATGGGCCCCCGATAGCGAAGCCACACGCTCCTGGGCGGGGCGGGCCATCAGGGGCCCTCTCGGCGGTGGGTTGGCGATTGGGGGTCGATGCATCCCACCCTGAGCCTTCCCCCGCTAACGTTGCCCCCGAGAGAGCAGTGTCACGATACGACTGGCTCAGGAGGCGTTCACGCTCCTGGCGATTCGTGGCCCCTGGCCGTGATATTCACAAGGCCATCCACGGCGACGGCAAAACCGAAAACAGACCGAGCCGACAGCGAGACCCAAACCGACAGGCCGCAGGAAGCCTAGAGAATGGCGCAGCGACGAAGCAACGACACAACAGCCCGACGAACCGAACCAGACCGAACGCCACCGAATGCGACGCCAGCCGAAGCGCCCGCACCGCGAACACCCTTGGACATCATCATGGCCCCCGCCATGATATGCCAACCCCCCCACCCCTACAACCTCCCTTGGAATCGAACGCACGATTGTATCCAACCCCCTCGCCCCCGAAATCCCATGCTGATCGAAGCGCGCAATGCGGCCCGCGGGGTCCGAAAAAAAATGCTGTCGCCAATTTCGGCATGAACATTGAAATCGGGGGTCGGGGAGCGCCGCCATGTCGCGGGAAAAAAATCGCGTTTGATTTCGAGGAAGAATTGAGGGGGCAACTACTGGGAGGTTTTCGTCGGAAAGATTAAGGAGGATTAAGCCCCATTTGGGAACTGTTACGCCGGAGTGGGCCTCGGATTAAGCGGGATTAAGCCGGATTAAGCGGATGAAGCGGGATCAAGCCGGATTAAGCCGGCCTTCGGATCAGTGCAAAATCAGAATTTGACCTCCCAGGAGTTGCATCCCAAAAGGATGTGGCCATCAACCCCCTCCTGGCCGCCCCTGGCCTGAGCCCCTGCTCCCTCCTCAGCCGGCCCCCCGAGGGCGCCCTCGGTGGCCGCGGCTTCAGGCCGGCACAGCTCGGACGGGCCAGGATGGCCCACTGGAGGGGACGGACGGGGAGGAGGAGGAGGAGGAGGAGGAGGAGGAGGAAGAGGAGGAGGAGGAGGAGGAGCAGCGCTCCACGAGGAGGAGCAGGATGAGGAGGAAAGGAGGAGGAGGAGGGAGGGAGGGGGAGGAGGAGGAGGAGGATGAAACGAGGAGGAGGAGGACGAAAGGAGGAGTAGGAGGAAGAGGAGAAGGCGGTGGAGAAGGAGGAGGACAAATGCAAACCCAAGACTCATCAACGACGTTGGAATACACTCCCTCCAAGCTCCTTCTAAATAGGCCTCGACAAAGGTTCATACCCACTGAAGAACTTGCCCCGTAGGGGGGGGGGGGGGGGGGGGGGGGGGGGGGGGCAACCGTGTGAAAATCCTGAAGCGTGCCAAAACACCATTCTCAGAAGACCAACGCCACGAATTGCTCTGACTGGCACGTCTGGGCGATCCTGAATCGTGCAGGGCACCATTCCTGGGACTTCAGCACCGCGAATCAGAATAACTGTTGCGCCCTGACAATCCTGAACCGCTCCAAAACACAGTCTCTGGTACGCTAACCCAGGGAATACGTGAAAATCTTGCGAAATTTCAAAACGAATGTGCGCGGCGCTAAAAGCGAGAGCCACACTTTGAAAACCAACCGCCCTCAACCGGTGAAACTGTTGCAATGTTTGACAACGAATTTGCGCGGCACTGAGGCGAGAGCCACATTTTGAAAACGACTCGCCCTCAATGAGTGAAACTGTTGCAATGTTTGAAATCGAATGTGCACGGCGCAAATTCGAGAGCCACATTTTGAAAACGACCCGCCCTCAATCCGTGAATATCTTGCAAATGTTGAAGACGGATGTGCGCGGCGCTAAAAGGAGAGCCACATTTTGAAAACCACCCGCCCTCCATCTGTGAATATGTTGCCAATGTCTCAGCTTCAGGATCAAAAACGGTGAGGAAGTCTCAACCGAAACGCCGGGCCCGTCCTTTCGACCGGCCCCGGGGTGCGACAGGGAGGAGTTGTTCTTGAAGGCAAAAATAGGAGGAGGAGGAGGAGGAGGAGGAGGAGGACGAGGGGGAGGGGAACGGGCTGGAGAAAGAGTAGGAAAACCCTGCCCCGGCGACCCCAAGCGGGGAGCGCGCCTCCCCGCCGCCGCGGGCCCAGCACGCCGCGCCCTCCAGCAGCCTCCACGCCTTCGTCGGCGGGGCGGGCGCGCCGCCCCAAGGGCCGTCGCAGCCCGCGCCCCGCAGCGACGGCGGCGGCGACGGCGACCACGACGGCGGCGACGGCGACACCGACAGCAACGGCAACCGCGCCTCGCCATGACGGCGACGGCCACGGCGACGACGTCGTCGCCGTCGCGGTCGCCGTCGGCATTGTGGACGTCGTCGTCGTCGTCGTCGTCGTCGTCGTCGTCGTCCACGTGATCGTCGTCGTCGTCGTCGTGGTCATCGTCGTTGTCGTCCGCGCCCGCTGAAATGCCGCTCCTCCGCCCCAGAGGAGCAGGAGCCCCAAACAACTGAGATTCGACCCTTGGTCTGGATGTCGCCGTCGTTGATAAAGTGATGTCAACGTGATGGTGGTGGTGGTGGTCGTCGTCGATATCAGCCAAATCGTCGACGTTGTCCACGTGGTGGTCGTCGTTGGAAACGTGGTCGTGTTCATTGTCAACTCGGTGGTGGTCGTCGTCGTCGTCCACGTCGCCCATGCCGTCGTCATCGCTGTTGTCCACGCGGTCGTCCTCGTCCTCATCCTCGCCGTCGTCCTCCTCGAAATCGTCCTCGACCTCGGCCTCGTCGTCGTCGTCGCCGTCTTCGTCGTCCTCGTCGTCGTCCTCGTGCTCGTGCTCGTGCCCGTCGTCGTCCTCGTGCTCGTCCTCGTCGTCGTCCTCCTTGAACTCGTCCTCGACCTCGTCCCCCTCGTCGTCGTCGCCCGCGCCCGCCCTGGAGGCTCAGAACTCAAAACCTCCAAAGACCGAATATCGTTCTCAGTTCTGGATGTCGGCCTTCGGATGCTTGGAAACGGACCAACAAAACACCAACACGGGGGGGGGGCCTCCACCGGGGAAAGCTCGTGATCCCACATGTCGAAGGCAGTGGTACAATGTCGGCCAGCTACAGCCGGTTTCAAATTCCTGTTTTGAATATACAGTCCCACGCGAAGTCGTATAAATCCCAGCTGCCCTGTGGGCGTGAGTGGTTTCGAGCCTTTCCTCTTCCAACCCCCGTCTCCCCCTTCGGGAAGGGATGTACCACTGCTCCTTGGTAATATACCCCCCCCACCCGCCCCGCAGCAAACCCGAAACAACGCGGGCATCCCCGCCACCACTGACAAAACATATCCTGACGATCTACCCAACCCTTGCGCAACGCATGGCCAGAAAAGCTGGCCCGACTTTATGGGGGGTGGTAACGTGGCAGGAGGATACATGTTCTGCGAAAGGTCTGCGGGAAGCTCGCGAGGTGCGCGGCCCGCATGACACCGATCAATGGACACGGGCTTGATGGAGGTGATTAGGTAGTTCTCTGGGTCGAGGGGAAAGCGGGGCGAGGACCAAGAGGAGAAGGCGGAAAGGGAGTTGGAAACGTAAGCGGGGCAGCAGCAAGGGTACATGGCAGCAGCACGAGAGTGACGACAAAAGGCGGCCAGAGGAAGGATAGAGATGATGTTGTTTCGAAATATGCACACCATCAGCCCCCAAAAAGTGGCGACAATTTCGCATATCACCCCCCACGAGGATGGAGAGGTCTAATATGAATCTGCGTAAGATCTCCACTAAGCTGGGCACCCCAGCAGACCTCGAACGTGGAGACCATTTTGCAGATCGCAGCTCCCCCCACCCCCCGGGATGGTGAGGTCTAATATGAATCTGCTTAAGACGTCACTCCGCTGGCCGCTGGAGCCCCTAGCAGCCCTCGAAGGTGGCGACAGTTTCGCAGTTCGCAACCCTCCAAAGATGGCGAGGTCCCGCTCTGATCTGCGCAGCACAGTACTAAGCTGCCCCCCCAAGCAGCCCTCGAACGTGGCGACAGTTTCGCAGATCGCAGTCACCCAGGGATGGCGAGGTCTAGTCTGAATCTGCGTAAAACGCCACTCCGCTGGAGCCCCAGCAGCCCTCGAACGTGGCGACAGTTTCGCAGATCGCAGTCACCCAGGGATGGCGAGGTCTAGTCTGAATCTGCGTAAGACGCCACTTCGCTGGAGCCCCAGCAGCCCTCGAACGTGGCGACAGTTTCGCAGATCGCAGCCCCCCAGGGCTGGCGAGGTCGAATCTTACTCTGGATGGGGCCCCACTGTGCTGGCCTCCCCGGCAGCCCTCGAAAGTGGCGACAAGTTCGCAGATCGCAGCCCCGTAGGGATGGCGAGGTCTAATCTGAACATGGGTAGGGCCCCGCTGCGTTCCCCCCCAGCAGCCCTCGAAAGTGGTGACAATGTCGGAGATCGCAGTCCCCCAGGGACGGCGAGGTCTGATATGAGTCTGGGTGGGGCCCCTGTGCTGGCCCCCCCAACAGCACTCGAACGTGGCGACAGTTTCGCAGATCGCAGCCCCCAGGGATGGCGAGGTATATCCTGGGTCTGCGGCGGGTACCCACTATGCAAGCCCCTCCAACAGGCCCTGAAAGTTGCGACAGTGCCGCAGATCGAAGCCCCCCAGGAACGGCGAGGTCAATTCTGGATCTTCGGTGGGTACCCACTGTGCTGCCCCCCCCCGAGAGGCCTCGAATGTGGCGACAATTTCGCAGATCGCAGCCACCCAGGGATGGCGAGGTCGAGTCTGGATCTACGGCGGGTGCTCACTATGCTGCCCCCCCCCAGCGGGCCTCGAAAGTGGCTACATGTTCGCAGACGCAGCCACCTAGGGATGGCGAAGTCTAATCTGGATCTGCGGCAGGTCCACTATGCTGCCCCCCGCAAAAGGCCTCGGAAGTGAAGATCGTGTTGCAGATCGCAGCCCCCCAGGGATGGCGAGGTCACGCTCTGATATGCGTAGCAGCGCTTAAACTGCCTCCCCCCCCAGCAGCCCTCGAAACTGGCGACAGTTTCGCAGATCGCAGCCCCCCAGGGATGGCGAGAGCGGGAGGCGGGAGGAGGACGTGGAGACCAGGGTGCTCCATTCAGTACGCGGACCCTGCAACGGAGAATAGGTTAGGCTCGGGGGGCCCGCGAGCACGCCGTAGAGTTTTTTGTTGGCAGGGGCGGCAAGGGTGCCAGCAAATGGCCAGCCGTGCGTAGGGCCACTACCCCTGCCAACAAACAATAACAACTACACATCGAGGCTCCATGCGGGTCATGCGCGGGCAGCCCGCGATCGCTTTGCGCAGGTGTTTGACAGGAACGGCGGGGGTGATGAAGCATGACCTGCTGTGCGCAGGCCCACCAGGCATCATGATGCCCACTCCCTCGCGCTCTTGCATGGTGTTCGGCAAATATCGTTGGGTGCGACATGTTCTCGATGTGCGCGGGCGCGCCTGGCACACTCTGCGCGTGCCCCGAACGTGGCGCACCTGCGCGGATGGAGCATGCGGCACACTTGGCGCATGTGGCGGACATGGTGCACCAGGCGAGCCTGGCACGCTTGGGCCGTGGGCACCCGGCGCGCCTAGTGCAAGTAGCGCCCCTGGCACTCGTGGCGCCCCTCGCCCGAAGGTCGCGCACCTGGGCATCGTTTTGGTTCCCAGAAACTACCACATCCAAAGACGACCGCTGAATATGCTAAGACTCGGGTGTTACTTATGCCGTGGGATGACGGGTGCGAAAGAGCCAAGCCGTTTGCGTCTGGGAGGTGTCTTGATCTACGCTCCTTATCAATATGCACCCTCCCCCCACCTGACCAACGACAAACCCGGGACTACGCGGCCCCACCCACCTGGCATCCCTGCCACAAATCAATGCCAAGTCCACCTTGCGGCACCGCCTGGACTGTGCGCGGGCGCCCCGTAAGCACTTTGCATGTGTTCCCAACCATTATGTGGTGTTGGGTCCTCTTTTTGAAAAGACAGCGCCCCGCGTCTCCCACCTCCCCCTCTCCTCTCATCATGCTCTCCCTCCTCCCTCCTCCTCCTCTCTACTCCTGCCTCTGCCCTCCGCACCAGTCAAGCATTTCGGCACACCCCTCACACGTTTCGTGGCCCTATAGGGTAGTGGATGCCATGACTACGCAAGGTTGAACAGTCCCATCATCGAATTACTGATGTATTATAATGTGTGCTTAATATTTGTTTGACGTCCTCCGTCCGCCCGGGGGAATGTAGCACCTTCAAAACATATGCAGAAACCTATGATGTGTAGTGTCAGTGTTGTTTAAGATGTGGTTTGAATAGTTGCCGATCGCACAGTAAAAAAACGTTCAAACAACCTGATCGAACCATAAACAGTAGCTCGTATGTTGCTGTAATATTGCTTGATGTGATTTTAATGTGTTAAACATACGTTTACATGCGTGTTTGTAACATGTCCCGACGATTCCCCCGCGGAGGTGGACATTCATAACACATGTAACAACATTGACAGCACATATGGAAACTATAGGGCAGCATGCCTCCTCTCCATTGGTGGGCAGGCCCCAGTGGCTGCGTTCGCATGCGCCCGCAGCACCCATTTCGGCACACCCATCACACGCTTGGTGGCCCCATAAGGAGCTGCAGGGGGTTCCACCGAAGGCCCCAGTGGCTGCGTTCATATGCGCCCGCCGCAAGCTGCCCCCAATGTGCCCTCAGGAGGCGCACAAGAGGCCCCGAGAGGCTCCCAATATGCCCTCAGGAGGCGTTCGAGAGGCGCCTCAGGATATCCTCCTCCTCTTCTTCCTCCTCATCCTCATCCTCCTCCTCCTCCTCCTCTTACTCCTCCGCCTCCTCCTCCTGCTGCCTGGCGGGCTGGTGAAGCACACACGCGCAGCGTCCTGGGGGAACTTGAGACTGCATAAATCCACCTTTGCCGGGGAGTGGTGGGTGCGGTTCGCTACATGCCTGGGGTCCTGTCCGCCCCAGGGTCAGTCTCAACACACTCGGGTCACCTCGCACCACATCGTGGTCGTGGGAGAGGCTCATGGATACGTGCCACCTGGCCCCAACGGGGACCTGCGGGGATGGTTCTGGGCACCGATAAGCATCGCGCCAGGTGGCCCGCCTGTGCGGCCGAGGGTGTTCTAGGATCCCGACCTGCAGAGGCAGGCGGAGGCGTGGGTCGGAGCTCGACGCATCGTCATCTGAGTGAGGCTTGCCTGCGCGTTGCCGCCTCCAATTTTTCCCTCACGAGGTTGTCGGTTGCCTCGCAGCCCACGGCGCGCAGGAACTAAGGCCCCTCGGCTGGTGAGCTGCGCCGCCTTGCGTTTTCGGGCAGCTGGTTTCCTTTTCGGTGACGCGAGTGTGGCGCCGCGCGGGCGCCGGGGCGGAGAGCAGGAGGCCCGTCGGATCGCCGTCCCCAATTTTCGACAGCGCAGAGTGCGCTACCAAAGAGTCTAAAGAGTCCTCTTCCTCCTCCTCCTGCTCCTCCGCCTCCTCCTCCTCCTCCTCCTCCCTTCTCCGTACCGCGCGAGCGAACGCGAAGTCGAGGTCACGACCCGCCCCAGCTCAAACCACTCGCTGAACTGCCGCGGAAAATGAATTCGAACTCCCCCTTACGAAGATGAAGTCGGGCTCACGACCCTCCTCAGCTCAGACAAATCGATGAACTGCCGCGGGGCGTGAACTTGACCTCCTCCCTACCGTGCAAACGAATATGAGGTCGAACTCACGATCCGCCTTAGATCATACTACTCGTCGGCTTTGCCGCGGGGCGTACACTCCATTCCTTCCAACCGCGCGGACGAGACGAGGTCGAGTTCACGACCCCCTCCCAAGTAAGATCACTCGTAAGAATTGCGATGTCCCTCTTTCCGGCTGCGCTGTTTGGTAGCGGGGTTTGCCGCAGGTAGCTGGAACGCCACCCTGGGATCCCGCGATCCCAGGCCCGAGCGAGCTGGAGGGGTGAAAGGTGGGCTGACTGCGCTGGGAGATCTCCCAGAAATGGTTTCTCCTCGCGCGCGCGGGAACAGTGCCCTGCTAGCGCCCCGCAGCCAACGTCGAATTGCAACTCTGAACCGTAAAACAGCTGTAGGAAACCAAAATATGACCACAACCGCCGGGATCGGTGTCATCCTCCCTCAACGGGCGCAATCGCCGATATTGAAGTTTGTGCCAACCTCCAGGCCTCCCATGAATCCCCGTTCGCCCACCGTCGCAGCAAAAATGCGCGACGACTCGCAGTCATGCCTTTGGGCCACATCTTTTTTGAGGTGTCGGGCGTGCAGGGGAACCCCTCGCCTGGCGCGGGCACTGTGCCATGCGGGGAGGGCTCCCAAGATGACCCCACCGCCAGGTTCCCCCGTCTCGGGTCCCCTAGCCCCGCCTCATCATTCGCCTGGCAGGAAATGTCACGAAATTGCTAAGAGAAAACATATGGTTGGAAATACACTACACGCAACCAGCGTGGACCACAAACAGTGTGTTCCTAGCCGTACATGCTGTGCAATCTGCGCGGGGCACTCAATGTGGTGGAATTCACCGACGCTCGCAATGATTACTCGATTCCACTGTACGCGCAATCATCGCACCCACCCGCCCACCTGCAACATAGACTGCAAAACCAAACGACGGCGATTGCGATGAGTGCTCGGCGTTGGTTTGTGCATTTCCGCGGCCGCGCTACCCCGCGCATGCTCGCGCGCGCAACGGTCACACATTGCGGCGCGACCGACGCGGCCGCGGTGGCGCTGACCCCTGGGCACTTCCCAACGGGCACTTCAGGCGCGGTATCATGACGACGCCGACAACGGTAGACACGATGATGAGAGTAGCGATAATGGTGACGATGGTGGCGATGACGATGGCCAGGCCAATGGCGGCGCCGATGTTGATCACGCCCGCGGATAACGATGACGATGTCTTCGCGTCGGTGAAAAAGTTTTGGAAGGAGTTTGACATGCGCGCGCGGCCGAAGCGCGCGAGTGGCCCGCCCCCCCCCCCCAGCCCACGCGCAAGGGCGTTCGGATGAGTTCGACATGCGGCGCGAAAAGGCCCGCTTGGCATAATGTGATGGCAATGCTGAATACCATCGCTGTCTTAAGAATTCGGCAAGACCGCGCGCGCAAGCTTTCATTTTAAAGCTGATCTTGCAAGCAAAACCATTGGTATATCTCTCTCTCTGTCTCCCTCTCTCTCTCTCTTTCTCTCTCCCTCCCTCTCTCTCTGTCTCTCCCTCTCCCTCTCTCTCTCTCTCTCTTTATTTCAATATTTGTCCTTTGTTTTGTTTCTCTCTCTCTCTCTCTGTCTCTATTTCTCTTTCTCTTTCTATGTACATATATATAGATATAACTGTCAGGGGGCCTTCTTTTGGGCGACGCGCCGCCGCAGGTTTGGAGATGCGAGGCCCAAGCCAACTCGACGGTGGCGGCCGCGGGGGCCCGGCAAGAGCCCGCGACCTGCGAGTCTCCAACCTTCCCCAGCACCAGCGTCGGGCGGATGGGTTCCTCACCCGCCGTCCGCGCCAGCACGCGGGAGGCTAGCAGATCGCAGCGCAACGGGCGGCCCGCTAGGGTCGCCCGTTACGGCGGGGGCCCCGCGCGCACAGGGCCCGTCCTTAAGCGGGAAAGCCCCCCAGGGCCAACCAGACAGCCTGACCTATAAGGCGGCGGCCAGGGGTCGGATGGGGGGCCGCTTGAACCGCGCACCCACGGGGCCGAACGGCGGCGCTCCCAAGAGACCCAAGCATTATTTCAACTCCTGAGGGTTGCACTTCATGTTTTGAGGGGCCTCTTTTTGGCGACGCGCCGCCGCAGGTAAGGAGATGCGAGGCTCAAGCCAACTCGATGGTGAAGGCCCCGGGGGCCCGGCAAGAGCCCGCGACCTGCGAGTCTCTAACCTCCCCCAGCACCAGCGTCGAACGGGCGGGCCCCTCGCCCGCCGCCCGCGCTGGCACCGGGGAGGACGGCCGCTCGCAGCGCAACGGGCGGCCCGCTAGGGCCACCCATTACGGCGGGGACCCCGCGCACTCCAGGGCCCGCCCTTGCGCGGGAAACCCACCCGGGGCCAACCAGAGAGCCCGCCGCGTCCCCCCCCCACGGCTCGCCGACCCTTCTGCTCTAAATCTCACGAAGACTTCGCCATCACTCGCCAGCGCAGGGCAGCATCAGAAAGGATTCTCTTGGAGCTTGGCAGAAGCGCGAGCGCAACCGCATCAGCCACCGCTTGCGAAAGGTACATTCTCGCTATCTCTGTGCAAATCCATCTGCCCTGCTTTAGAGTAGCGAGTACACTCCATGTTCCTACGTCGAGTGAAATGAGCGGTCGCCCCGCCCCTGCGGAGGCCATACATCGTGAAACCGCGATTCTGCAGATCAAACAGGCGCAACAGCAAGGCCAGATGCTTTCTCGCTTCGGGCGCACTCATCTCGCGCATCAGGTTCTCTGAATCAAGAGTCAGACATCGAGCTCTCCGGACCTTCCGACGGACGCCATCTCGCAGGCCAAGAACTTCCGATAAACCGGTTCTGAGACCCATCTTCGATGTCTCGATATGGCTGATGGCGCTATCATCTTTTACAAGCACATGTCGCCGCCGCAGCGCCAGCAGCTCGCCAGTCCGCATGAGGGTACCGAACCCGATCATAAGGAAAATGACAAGGCCCTACCAATCCAAGTCCAAGGCTGCAGCTACTAGGGCCACGACTATCTCTGCGGCGAAAGGAGTAGTCCTGATCAGGCCCCAGCTGTGCTGCCGGTGGCCCCTCAGAGATGGCATTAACCACTGCGGCGCGGCATCGGCATTGACCGCCGAGTACAGCGGCTCCACCTCTGCCCAAGAAGCCTCGATGTACTCACTGAAGTTGCGGTCAACCTCATGCAAAGATGTTAAACGAACATCATGCGCCCTCCACCAAGCAAACAAAAGCCCAGCACAGCGCACGTACCGCTGCCTGGTGGGCTTGGTTGGTGATCTGCAGGTCTCGCAAATGCGTGCCCCTTGTGCCAAACTGGTTACGCACATGCAGCCAGCTCCTGCGCTTGCCACCGTCAGGGGCCACTTGGACTCTTTTCGGCGCCATTTCTTGGATAGAAATAAGGACGATCACTCGGTTTCAGCTTGGCGTTGATGCATCCTATGCCCACGTACAAACCCGAGCTCACAATGATGGCGGCGCACTGCTGGGCCAGACCGCGCACCTCCCATGAAGATGCACGTCCTCTCGTAAGGATCGAGGCCGCGACCTGAGAGCCGACGAGATGAAGGACTTTGACGCTGCTGTAGGTCGTGGTCCGCGCGCGGTGCCGCAGCGAGGCGTTGGCCGCCTGCAGCTCCGGCGCGTTGATATGCAATTCCCGAGCTGTCTTGGGTCATGGGAAGGACAGGGTTGGGCGCCACCTCCAGAGCGCTGAATCGATCGAAGCGCGAGGCCAAGCCTTCGGCCTGAATGCACGCCCATGTCGAGGCGGATGTCGCTCCCAGGCCCCTTGGCGATCGCCCAGAACATCTGCGCCAGCTTCTGGCCCAGCGCGGCATCACGCAAGGGATCCTTTGAGAACTCCACGTCCTCGTCCAGCAGGTCCTTCAACTCCAAGCTCAGCGCGGCCCGCCGCGGATCGGCCTCGCGCGCCGCCACGCCGAGCTCACGCCTCAGCGCCAGGAAAAGCCAACTCACCACGCCGCAGGCGAAAGCGCTCCCGATGAGGCTGCAGCGCTCGGACTCAACGGCGGTGCGGCTGAAGCCCGAACTGGCTACAGTGGAGGTGCACTGCTTGGGGCGGCCCATCAGGACCTCTCTCTCGGTGGCACACATAGGTCTTAGCTCCCCGCTGGGCCCCCTGATTATGTGCGCGAGCTCATACTGATAAGGAGGGCATGCATGTCGATCTTGGGACCACCTCTGAATAGCCTCTGAGCTAGCTGAGGCCAGGCCCGCGCGCTTGTAGGGGGCACTCTTTTCTCGTCGCTGAAGTAGAGTACACACCAGCCCTTCTGACGAAGCTCTCGAGCAGCTCGCAAACGCCCATGGCCTCGCCGAAGCCTTGGGGGCCTGGATGAACTTGATGAAACCGTAAATTTGCTTGGGCCCCACGTGCGCCCCCGGGGTCTGGAGGATCGCCTCCCGCCACGAACGCCAGTAAAGGCGCGACCGTCGGCTCTCGGAAATCAGGGGGTTGCACGCACTGAGGGGCCTCTGCTGGCGGACTCGATTGAACTCCTGGAGGGTCTCAGCGCTCATGGAGATACATGTTCAACGATCCAGTGCACA
>CAUYUJ010002551.1:62503-87503 GCA_963575745.1 Prorocentrum cordatum | reverse complement strand
CCTCCTCCTCCCTTCTCCTGCCCTTCCTTCTTCTCCTTCTTCTCCGTCTTCTCCTCCTCGTCGTATTATTCATAATCCTCCTTCCCATCGCCCCTATCCTCCCTTCTTCTGCCCCTCCTTCTCCTTCTTCTCCTCATCTTTCTCTTCCCCCCCTTCCCCATTCTCCTCCGCCTCATCCTCCCCCTTCTCCCATTCCTCCGTATCCTTTCTCCTTCTCCTCCTCTTTGTCCTCAGCATCCTCCTCCTCATCACCATCATCAGCAGCATCAACATCACCATCCTCCTCCTCAGCATGGGTTCTTCTCCCTTTCTACTCCTCCTCCTCCCCCTCCTCCTCCTGTTCTCCTCCTCCTCCTCCTCCTCCTACTCCTCCTCCTCCTCCTCCTCCTCCTCCTCCTCCTCCTCCTCCCCCTCCCACTCCGTCTCGTCCTCATCCTCCTTCTCCTCCTCCTCCTCCTCCTCCGCCTCCTCTTTATCATCACCATCATCATCATCATCAGCAGCAGCAGCAGTATCATCATCAGCATCACCAGCATCATCATCATCATCATCATCATCATCATCATCATCATCATCATCATCATCATCATCATCATCATCGTCGTCATCAGCATCATCATCATCACCACCATCACCATCACCATCATCATCAGCATCACCATCATCATCACCAGCATCATCACCATCTTCACCAGCATCATCATCATCAATATCGTCATCACCATCATTATCACCATCATCGCCATCATCACCATCGTCAGCATCATCATCATCATCATCAGCATCAGCATCAGCATCAGCATCAACCTCACCATCATCATCATCAGCATCATCATCATCACCATCATCATCATCATCATCATCATCATCATCATCATCATCATCATCCGTCTCCTTCTCCCACTCGTCCTCCTCCTCCTCCTCATTATGCTCCTGGTTATGAGTATGCTCCTGCTGCTGCTGCTCCTCCTCCTCATCCTCCGCCTCCTCCTCCTTCTCCTACTCATCCTCATCCTCATCCTCATCTTCACCCCCCTCCTCCTCCCTTCCTCCCTCCTCCTCCTCTACCTCCTCCTCCTCCTCCCCCTCCTCCCCCTCCTCCTCCTCCTCCTCCTCTTCCTCCTCCTCATGTTGGCTCAGATTGGCTCTGTGGCTGTCCGCTACCGCTGAGCCATACTATGTCATAAGGCATCCAAATTACCCAGGGACGTACCCAACTCTTTGGCAACAGGTGGCATTACCAAGTGGCGCTTTCAAAATAGCTGAACATCCGCTGGACGTCCAAGAGCCCCACGAAAGCGACGACCATTGCATTCTTGGCAATCGCCGCGCTTGAGGGTCAAGCGGTGTACTTTGCTCAACGAAGAATCCGCGCCCCGCGCTCTCGAGGGACAGCGCTGCGCACTGCGCTACAGGACGGCGCCGCTTGGCAGCTCCCCCCGCAGGGAGCCGCGAGGTCCCGACGCGAACCGCGTGTAACCCCACTCCGTTGGGCCTCCCAGAAGCACACGAAAGTGCCGACAGTTTCGCAGTTGGCAGCTCCCCCCGCAGAGAGCCGCGAGGTCCCGACGCGACCCGCGTGTAACCCCACTCCGCTGGGCCTCCCAGGAGCCCACGAAAGTGCCGACAATTGCGCAGTTTGTAGCTCCCCCCGCAGGGAGCCGCGAGGTCCCGACGCGATCCGCGCGTAACCCCACTCCGCTGGGCCTCCCAGGAGCCCACGAAAGTGCCGACAGTTTCGCAGTTGGCGGCTCCCTCCGCGAGGAGCCGCGAGGTCCCGACGCGACCCGCGCGTAACCCCATTCCGCTGGGCCTCCCAGGGGCCCACGAAAGTGCCGACGGTTGCGCAGTTGGCAGTTCCCCCCGCAGGGAGCCGCGAGGTCCCGACGCGATCCGCGTGCAACCCCACTCCGCTGGGCCTCCCAGGAGCCCACGAAAGTGCCGACAGTTGCGCAGTTGGCAGCTCCCCCCGCAGGGAGCCGCGAGGTCCCGACGCGATCCGCGTGTAACCCCACTCCGCTGGGCCTCCCAGGCACCCACGAACGTGCCGACAGTTGCGCAGTTGGCAGCTCCCCCCGCAGGGAGCCGCGAGGTTCCGACGCGATCCGCGTGTAACCCCCACTCCGCTGGGCCTCCCAGGGGCCCACGAAAGTGCCAACAATTGCGCAGTTCGCAGCTCCCCCCGCAGGGAGCCGCGAGGTCCCGACGCGATCCGCGTGTAACCCCCGCTCCGCTGGACCTCCCAGGAGCCCACGAAAGCGCCGACAGTTGCGCAGTTGGCAGTTCCCCCCGCAGGGAGCCGCGAGGTCTCGGCGCGATCCGCGTGTAACCCCCACTCCGCTGGGCCTCCCAGGAGCCCACGAAAGTGCCGACAGTTGCGCAAGATCGCAGGAGGCGACAGATGCGCATATCGCAGCCCCCCAGAGGGCGCCGCGAGGAGGAGGTAGGAGGCAGGAGGGAAGTGGGCGGGAGGACGGGGCGACCAGAGTGCTCTATTCATTACCCAGGGTCGCACCCAACCCTTTGGCAGCAGGTGGCATTATCAACTGGCGCTTTCAAAATAGCTGAACATCCGCTGGACGTCCAAGAGGCCCACGAAAGCGACGACCATTGCATTCTTGGCAATCGCCGCGCTTGAGGGTCAAGCGGTGTACTTCGCTCAACGTAGAATCAGCGCCCCGCGCTCTCGAGGGACAGCGCTGCGCATTGCGCTACAGGACGACGCCGCGCGACCAATCAGCGAACAGCGCTTTGCGCTCGATCCTGGTGTCCACATACTGCCTGCACCAGGGCCGCGCCTTCTTTACCCCCCTCCGCGCTTTCCCATGCCACGGAGAAACAGCGCCGCGCGCTCGGGCCACAATGACAGCGTCGCGCGCTTCGAGAAGGGGCCGCACCCCGCGCTCGCTTTCGAAATATCAACGCCCCCCTGGGGAATATGTTTGTGGAGCAGCAGTGTGAAGGGAGCGGCGCTGCGAGGATTCGTAGGACTCGTCCTAGACACCGGATCAGTCGAACGAGCTGCGCACTCGGCCAGCGGCTCACAGTGTTTCGGTCGTACCCCATTCTCACGGGCCTGTAGCTGTGGCTTGGGCCTGTAGCCGAAGCTTGGGACCCGAAAGCTTTAGCTCGGGCCTGTAGCTGTAGCAGGAGAATCGTATTCTGCTGCATCGGTCGCACCCCATTCTCATGGGCCTGTAGCTGTGGCTTGGGCCTGTGGCCGAAGCGTGGGACCCGAAAGCTTTAGTTCGGGCCTGTAGCTGTAGCAGGGGAATAATAGTATTCTGCTGTTTCGGTCGCACCCCATTCTCATGGGCCTGTAGCTGTGGCTTGGGCCTGTGGCCGAAGCTTGGGACCCGAAAGCTTTAGCTCGGGCCTGTAGGTGTAGCAGGAGAATAATATTCTGCTGTTTCGGTCGCACCCAAATCGCCCTGCTCACAGCAACTCCTCTGGACATCGTCGTTGGAAACCTGACCGACAAATCCCGATAGTCGGTATCTTCGCTAGAGTGGCTGTCTTGGGCCGTCTTGGGGCCTCGTGGGCAGTCTTCGGGCCCTCTGGGAAGCCTCTTGGGCCGTCTTGGGGCAGTATTGGGTGCCTCTGGAGCCGTCCTGTAGCTCCGGAAAGCCGAAAAGACGAGAAGGCCAACATCCTTCAAACACCATCGTAAAATTCGTGTTTTTGGCCTCTCGGGGCCCTCCCATGAAGCCTTTTGGAGGCCTCTTGGAGCGTCTTGGAAGCCTCTTGGGCAGTCGGGGGCCCACTTTGAACGTCCTGGAGCGATCGTTCGGCGTCTCAGGAGCCCACGAATGTGCCGACAGTTGCGCAGTTGGCAGCTCCCCCCCGCAGGGAGCCGCGAGGTCCCGACGCGATCCGCGTGTAACCCCACTCCGCTGGGCCTCCCAGGAGCCCACGAACGTGCCGACAGTTGCGCAGTTGGCAGCTCCCCCCGCAGAGAGCCCCGAGGTCCCGACGCGATCCGCGTGTAACCCCACTCCGCTGGGCCTCCCAGGAGCCCACGACAGTGCCGACAGTTGCGCAGTTGGCAGCTCCCCCCGCAGAGAACCGCGAGGTCCCGACGCGATCCGCGTGTAACCCCACTCCGCTGGGCCCAGGAGCCCACGAAAGGACCGACAGTTGCGCAGTTGGCAGCTCCCCCCGCAGGGAACCGTGAGGTCCCGACGCGATCCGCGTGTAACCCCACTCCGCTGGGCCTCCCAGGAGCCCACGAAAGGACCTACAGTTGCGCAGTTGGCAGCTCCCCCCGCAGGGAGCCCCGAGGTCCCGACGCGATCCGCGTGTAACCCCACTCCGCTGGGCCTCCCAGGAGCCCACGAAAGTGCCGACAGTTGCGCAGTTGGCAGCTCCCCCCGCAGGGAGCCGCGAGGTCCCGACGCGATCCGCGTGTAACCCCACTCCGCTGGGCCTCCATGGGCCTCCCAGGAGCCCACGAAAGTGCCGACAGTTGCGCCGTTGGCAGCTCCCCCCGCAGGGAGCCGCGATGTCCCGACGCGATCCGCGTGTAACCCCACTCCGCTGGGCCTCCCAGGCGCCCACGAAAGTGCCGACAGTTGCGCAGTTCGCAGCTCCCCCCCGCAGGGAACCGCGAGGTCCCGACGCGATCCGCGTGTAACCCCACTCCGCTGGGCCTCCCAGGAGCCCACGACAGTGCCGACAGTTGCGCAGTTGGCAGCTCCCCCCGCAGGGAGCCGCGAGGTCTCGACGCGATCCGCGTGTAACCCCACTCCGCTGGGCCTCCCAGGAGCCCACGAAAGTGCCGACAGTTGCGCAGTTGGCAGCTCCCCCCGCAGGGAGCCGCAAGGTCCCGACGCGATCCGCGTGTAACCCCACTCCGCTGGGCCTCCCAGGAGCCCACGTTTGCGCAAGATCGCAGGAGGCGACAGATGCGCATATCGCAGCCCCCCCAGAGGGCGCCGCGAGGAGGAGGTAGGAGGCAGGAGGGAAGTGGGCGGGAGGACGGGGCGACCAGAGTGCTCTATTCAAAACGAGTACCCAACCAAGGGAGGGTTTGGGAAAACGAGTACCCAACCAAGGGAGGGTTGGGAAAGAACAGTACCGAAGGCAAGGGCAAATACTGGGGTCAGGCGGTGGCGGACGTCCAACCCGCGTGAGCCGACCATTTCAACGGGAATGACTTCCCAAAACTCGCTCCTGAGCTGGGGCCGATCCCATTCCTGAGAAGTCTAAGACTATGCGCGGCAGCACGGTTGCGAGGACCTTTTTTTTCACAAGGGGCCCCCACGAGCCGAGACCGAGCGGACCCGAAAGCGCCACAACACGAGCACCAGGCCACCTTTCCCCCGCCTAGCCAGAGTCTGCGGCTCCTCTGAGCCGTCCTCGCAACTATCGGCGGACCGCCGCACGGCGTGGAAGCAATATGCGTCTTGGAGCGGCCTCTCTCGCCGCAGGTCGCACATCTGTACTGCTGACCTGTCTTCTCAATGAAGTGCCCGTTGGGCTCGGGAATAAGTTGTAAGATCTGGGGTTTGGCCCTGCGCGGCCTCGTATACCTGGTACCATCTGGGAAATCCCTGGCAGACCAATCACGCATGACTTCAGCTATCATCCAGGCCGATTGCTTAACCAGACTACTACTGCGCGCGAGCTGGGCTTGAATTGGTGGGCTGGTGGGATGCGCCTGGGCCCCAAGCTTGGCTAGCTCGTCGGCTCGCTTGTTGCCTCTCCACGCCCACTCGCTAGCTCCTTGCCTACGGGCCTGGCCGAGGGAGAGGTGAGACCTGACCCGACCCATTGGGATCAGTTCACGTCTGGTGACTTCTGACATGTCGAACACCTCCTTCCAAATCTCAGAATACGCGATATCCTCAAGGTTCTTCTCTGGCCCAAACCCCCGAGCATCTTCTACCATCTTGCAGTCAGTGACTCTTTCGAGCCCCTGTGGGCCCGCCAACCTCAACGCCATCCTGAAAGCATGGACCTCTCCTGCTCCTGCAAGTTGGACCACGTGCGGCAGTGGGCCGTACGCCGCCCCGATAACAAGTCCGCTTTCCGTGACAGAGACCATTGCCCAGCCTGCTCTGGCAAGAGAAGGCTGGTCCTGATCAGATCCCGACCCGTCTATGCACACTCGCTTGTCGAGTACACCGTTGGGCGGGACCACGTCCCATCGAAATCCTGCCTGCTGGTACGGCGTGGGCCACGTCCACGCCGCGCTCGGGAATAGTGCCCTCGTGTGGAGCACCCTCCGTGCCTGGCAAAACAGGTACGTCCAGAAGCTCCCGAACGTCTAGATCTCGAATTCGTGGCCAATGGGCGGGGCATCTGAACCTATGCAGAAATGTCCCAACGTTCCTCATGCACAGCTTGCACCTGTTGTCCACCACCCTCCTGTCCTGGAAGAGCCTGTCCTGGGTCGGGTACCCGCCTGCGACCACGCCCGCGAGACCCGCTGCCGCCTGCCACCTTCCCTGCGCCCGCAGATCCCTGAGCACCTCGATCACAGGTTCGAGCAGCGGCCCATCGTCGAGGCCCTCGATACGACCGTCCCCGAGGCTCAGTATCAGGTGCTCCCGAACAACCCTCTCCAGAATCATGTTTAAGGATCGGCCTCCCAGATAGGTGATATCAATCTCCAACCCTGACCTGGTCACAAGCTTCCAAGCCCTCGGTGCCAAGCCTATCCTTCTCGGGTCAAGACGACCGCACCTGCAGGACCTCGCACCTGGCTCCAGTCGAAGACCTGCTTACCTCTGAAAAACTGGAAACTCTGTTGCATCACCCTGGGCTCCGCCCACTTGCTCCTCGCCACCTGGCCCCACATGAGGAGCGGAAGCATGTTCGAGTCGTATGAGGGGTCCGCCTCGGGCTCCACGCTGAGGGGAAACTCCGGGGCCCTGCACCTGCCCTTGGGGGTCCCGAACACAGCAGCTCCCACCGCGCTCCTGATCTGCTTGAGTTTCGTAGCAGCGATACCATGTACCCGAACCCCATAGGTAGCTGACGCAAGGCCCCCTGAGCGAGCGACCCTCATCATCCCCTTGCTGGAACTCTTCAAACCACGGATTCTACTCTTGCGCCCTTGCAGGCGCCTCAGCCTAGCCTGCAGCACTTTGGACCCTCGGGTTCCTCTGGCCTTTATGGTTTGGTCGCATCCCAAGTTCCTTTCAGAGAGGGCCCCCTCGAAGTTCCACTTCCTAAGCTTACTGACGATCACCTGCCTCGCGCTGGCATGCGCGCTCAACACCAGGCCCTTGGACTGCGAGATCACAAGAAACAGTCTCTCCAGCATCGTACACAAGTTACTGATACCGGAGAAAAACCCCAATCAGAATTTGTTTGGGGCTATAGGGCTATTGGGCTATAGGGCTATCGGGCTATAAGGCTATTATAGGGCTATAGGGCGATAGGGCTATAGGGCTATAAGGCTATAGGGCTACAGGGCACCGGGCACCCGGGCACCCGGCACCCGGGCACCCACCCGGGCACCAGGCACCCGTCACCCGGGCACCCGGGCACCCGGGCATCCGGGCACCCGGGCCCGGCCACCGAATCGGCGGCGAACTCGGGCACCCGGGCACCTGGGCACCCCGGGTGCCCGGCCACCGATCGGCGGCGAACCCGGGCACCCGGGCACCCGGGCACCCGGGCACCCGGGCCCTGCCACCGAATCGGCGGCACACCTCACCTATACCCTTAAATCCGCTAGGACCCCTAGAGAGGCAAGCTCTGATTGGGGAAAAACCGCACGCGGCAGCCTGACGTCGACCTGCGACGAGTGACCTGACGACTGGAGGGTAATATCATCGACGACGTTGTAGATGGAAACGCTGCCGAAGTGCTCGCGCGTGAGATCAAGAGGGTCTAACAACAGGCAGCTGAGCAAGCTAGTGGCCCCCCCCCCCCCGCATCCCGCCAAGATTCCCTGGTTCACCTCCGCCACCTCCGCGCGCGCACCTAGAATGCTGATGACCCGCTTGCCGCGGTACAGGGACAGCTTCAAACGCAACAGAATCAAGTTATATCGATGCTTGACGGCACCGCGGGCGAGAAGGTAGTGGTTCACTTTCTCGTAGGCCTTCGTTAAATCCACGAGGCACGCTGACGAGCACCCCCCCTGCACCTCAATGCTGTTCGACCACTAAGCTTTGCTCCCTGGCCGCTCTCTCGCAACTCTTACCCGAGACTCCGTGCCTGTAGGGCATGTTCACGGAGGCCTCCCAAGTACGGATCTTATGCCTATCAAGCTTCGGGAAAACTCTGACAGGGTTTGGGAGCAAGCTTATCGTTCGAAAACCTCCCTCTGGCTAGCTTAGCATCGCGAGGACCGCGGTCTGCATCAAGACAGGGCAAGGCCTAAGACGTTCCATCCAGCACCAGAGCTCCCCCAAGACCTCGAGGATCCCGTCGGTGGCTTTGTCGCGGTCCCTGGGCCTGAGCATGTCTTTGCCGCTCGCGGTATATCTTTTGAACTTCCTGGCTGCCAATCTGATTTGCTCGGGGGACTTCGGGGGGCCCACGAGGTCCTCGAGCCTGCAATCCTGCTCCTGTGCCTGCTTATCTATCTCGCTGGTGAGGTACTCAATCGGGTCGGGAAAGCCCCGAGCCGCCTCAGGAGGGGTCCAATGGCCTGTCCAATAGCTGAACAAGTCGTCAACCTGCTCGTGCGGGCCCATAGGAACTCTGGGGGCTCCTGACTTTTTACTACCAGCGGGCACCTCAGGCACCCAGCCCAGCGGAACCTGACTGTACTTGTGGGCCTGGTCCCCCTCCGTTGGCCACCGCCTGCTTGACCCACTCACGCCGCTGCTTGAAGCGCTCGGGGCCGAACGTCCTCTCGAGCGCTGCTGAGACACTGCCAGCTTCGTCGCTCCAGCGCCGAAGCTGCTGAACATCTGCCTGCATCACCTGCTTGAAGGAAGGCCTCCAGCCTTCCCACTCATGCTGCCCTCGAAGCTAACGGGGCCCACGCCGAATCTGCCCCAGGATCCCCATGGTGTTAGACTTCCCCCATTCCGAAGTACTAGCCCTGAGGTAGCCGAGCTCCTGGAACCAGATTGCGACCCTTCTCCATCCCCTGTTTTTCGGGCATCCAACGCGGTACTTGCCTCCCGAGGTCCTCAAAGCAGGCACTTGCACAAACTCGGGCTCCGTGGACCTTCCGAACTATTTCTTCTGATCCGAAACCCCGTGGTACTCGCCTAACTCCACCTCGAGGGCCCCGATGAACTGCTGATAGCACCGATCATGAGCTTCTGTACCAGCCCGCTGTCGCGCCTGGTCGAGCAGCACCTGGTAGTCCCCGGGTTCAGGCCCAGGTCCAATGACAACCTCATTGGGAAAGGCGACAGGCTTCTTCAGCACCCTCACGAGGTGCTCCATCGGCTTGCCCTTAAACTGCACAATGACTGGCCAATGCGGCTTGGTCGAAGCCTTCCTGTTGACGTGACAAGAGTACACATTCGCTGCCAAACCCGCCGACATCACAAAGAATCGATGGTTTTCCAAACTTTGGCCGTGGACTTACAAGTGTAGGTGGGAGGATAGACGACCTGGCCCCCAAGTTTACCAGCCCACCCCATCTCCTTGAACTTGTCAGAATCCACATTCCAATCTCCTCCCAAGACGAAGGGGAGCCCCCAACTGTAAAGACGTTCCCACAGACGACTGAGTAGTTGACTTCCCTCTGGTCCTAGCGGGTCGGTGTCGGGAAGGTAGACCGAGCCTAGGATGAGCCCGCCTGGGTCAACGGTGTTGATCCACCGCGGTGCCTGACGATGAGGAGCTGGCAGATCGCGCACAGCCGTTGGCGGCATGCCCATGCCGATGAACTTCTGGCACGCAACTGCTACTCCCGACGACAGGCCGCCTGCGTCAGTGACTATGGATGGGGACAGGCTGGCGTTCCAGCCTAGCCCCCGAAGTGTTTGCTCACGCTCTTGCTGCTCGCTAGGTTCCACAGCGATCTCTTGCAGTACAGCTACGCTAGGCTGGCATTCCCCTTCAATATACTGTTTCGCCGGCTTCCAGCACGTCGCGCTGCATGTTTCGATCGAGAAAAAACTCTCCCCCTGGCCAGCCCTAGAATCGCATGCACCCTGCCGGCGTGCAAGATTCTTGGACTGTGTCTTGCTCAAACATAAATGCCGTGGCAGCTGCGGCTCCCCAGCAGGACATTCAGGCCCCTGCTTGGGAAAGAAAAAGGGGGGACGGCTAAGCGGTGGCAGCGGCATGGACAGCGGCGGGGGGAGAAAGAAAATGCCGGGTGGCGTGCCAAAAGGAGAACCTTCCCGCACTTGACGTGCGGCCCAGGCCTCAACGCTACCAGTTGCCATCGGTTTCCCCCGCCCGTCCAAGACCCGCCACTCGCCCGACCGTCCATTCCCTGCGGCTGGCTGGCCCGCAGCGGCGCCTCCAGCGCTGCCCGCAAAGCCCTTGCCTCCTGCTGGTGCTCCCTTGGCGCCTTTCGCCAGGGCCGCTCCTGCCGCCTGCCGCACGTCGCTCTGCTGCGTTGACTGGGGGGTCCCTGAGCGATCGCGGTCGGCTGTGCCGCCGCCATCGCCGTCAGCGGCTGGGCCGCCCGCAGCGGGAAGAGTGCCGGCAGCTGCGCCAGGGCTAGGACCACCAGCGGTCGCTTCTGAGGCCGTGGCGGTCCCTGCCTGGCTGGCTCCCGCTGCTTCGGTTGTCTGCTCCTCGGTCTTCCGCTTCTTGGTGGAGATCCGCTCGACGTGCTCCTCGTGCTCCTTCTTGAGGCCCTGCGCGAACTCTTGCGCCGAGCCGAACAAGGTCTTCGCCAAGTCTGCGATCCCCTTCAGCATCTTCTCCTTGCGTGCTGTGGCCTCCTGCCGATCCTGCTCCGATATCTCGTACATCGTCGGGTCCACAAGGCCGAAGAGCGTCTCGCACTCCCCAAGGTCAAAGCATGTGAAGCCGCCGTCCAGCAGCTTGGACAGTGGGATGCGTGGCGCCGGGCCGCCCTGCGCCCCGACCACGTTGGTGCGCAGGTTGTCCAGCAGCTGCTTGTAGTGGTTGTCCGCCTCTTCCAGCTCCTCAGTGGGGGACTGCACCAGGCTGGTCTGTTCCTGCAACGTGCTTTAGATGTGTTCATACTTGGACACCTCGAGCTTGAGCTTGGCCTCCAGGTGCTGCACCTTCTGATGTGCCTGCTGGGCCTGCACCTGTAGAGGCACAGCTCTCGGCTCCATGGCGGGCCGCTTCTTATACTCGCGAATGGACTTGAACTTGGCCTCCATGGCCCCGTCTCCGAGCTTGCTCGCGACCGTGACCAGGTTGTCAACCTCCTCGCCCGACAGCTCAAGCTCCTTGTTCGTGACTCCAGGCGGGGGCCGTAGGCCCGCCGCCCGCGGTGCCAGCCCAGGTGGGCTGTCGTATGCTTCCCAGGCAAGACCCTCATCTTCGCCTCGCACTTGCTCTTCCCATGACTTCTTACAATGCTTGCAGCACTATTGCGCCCACGGAGTCTTTTTACACCCGCAATGTTGACAGCGCCACGCGTGGACGCCCTTGCCTGCATTCTTGGGTTTGCCTCTGTCATTCCCTGTCCCCTCCTCCCCACGGCCCTTACCACTCGCATGGTTCCAGGACTGTCTCCACGCCATCGCTGTGACTGCAAGGGCTGGCTCTGGAAATCGGGTCCCGCTGCTGCGGGGGAAGGGCTGAAACTGGAAGAAGAAATTGCGAAATGAATCCTCACCCTGGGCAGGGCCACTGATCGAGGATCTGGCGGGTCCCTCGACCACCTCGAGCCCCGACCCCAGGGATGGTGAAGGCCCCGGGCAGTGGATTGAGCCAAATGGCTTGAGCCAAAATGGCTACGGACCTCCTCCTCCTCCCCCTGCTCCTCCTCCTCTTCCTCCTTCTCCTCCTCCTCCTCCTCCTCCTCCTCCTCCTCCCCCTCCTCCTCCTCCTCGTCCTCCATGCCCCATGTTCCTCCTCCTTTTCCCCTCCCCCTCCTCCTCCTCCTCCTCCTCCTCCTCCTCCTCCTCCTCCTCCGCCTCCCTCTCGCCCTCCTCCTCCTCCTCCTGGCGCGCCGTCAATCTGCAAATGCTCACAGTAGCTCTTCCCGCACATGTGCATCGTAGAGCTTCGTTGGCAGCCCATGCTGTTGATTTCAGGTGTGGTGATTCTGCTAGCGCGTACATGTGTGGTGTGTTCGTGTACCTTGTATGCATATGTTATGTCGGTGTGCATGCACACACACACACATGTAACTATATATTGATACATATCGAAATATGTATGTGTGTGCATGCCTACACATACGTATGTATTGATACATGAATGCATGCATATATGGTTGTATGGGTGTATGCACGCGTGCATGAATGTAGCAGCATGTAAAACATGTGTATACAGGTATGTATGTGTATATGTATACACACGACGCATGGACACCTACATTTATATACGTAATTATATATACACAGTAATGCATACATGTATGTATGTATACAAACATAAATGTATGTAAGTATGTATGTGTGCATGTGTATCTGGATGCATGCTGTATGCATACACGCATGAATGTGTGTATATATGTATGCATGCATGTATGAGTGCATGTGCATATGTATGTATGTATGCATGCATGCATGCATGCATGCATGCATGCATGCACGTATGTATATACATATATGTGTATATGTACCTATATGCATGGATGTATGTATGCATTCATCATGCATGTATGCATGCACACATGTATGCATGTATGCATGCATGCATGTATGTGCGTTTGTACATATGTATGTCCATATGTACTTAGATGCAGCGTAATGGATTGCTGTATGAAGTAATGCAATGTTGTGTACTGTAATGCATGTATGTATGCATGCATGTGTTGTGTATGTGTCTATGCGTGCATGTATGTACGTATGTGTGTATGTTTGCATGCATGCATGCATGTATGTATGCATGTCTGTATGCATGCATGTATGCACGTTTGTATGCATGTATGCATTTGTGTAGTTGTATATATATATATATATACGTGTGTATGTGTATATTCCAATCTAGATATTGTGATAGTCCGGAGGGGTGGGACCCCCCCCCCGGAACGGGACCCGCCGGATCCGTGCCCCCAGGGGTTCTTTGGACGCTCTTGCAGGAGGCCCCCCAGGCTTTTCAGAGCTCCTGGAAGCCCAGGCGGCCGACCGCCCCCCGAGGCCCCCAAGAGGCCCCAGACACCCACCAGACGCCCGAAGACGACCCAAAGAAGACCCCGAAGAGGCTCTCAAAACGCAGGAATTGATTTCCCAAAGCTTTTGCATGATTTTGGGAATGACCTGTTCTTCGGTCTTCAGGCGGCGCCCGAGACCGCCTGGGAGGCCCGAAGATCGCCCCATAACCATCCTGCAGAGCTTCCAGGCATTCCAAGAGAGCTCCAAGACGGCACAACAGGGTTCCAAGATGGCCTAAGCGAGCCCTATGACGGCCCAAGATGACCCCACGACGCCCTCCGACGCATTCCAAATCGTGACCCAGTCGTTCAGGGAGACCGCGGTTGGAAGCAGGGTGTGGGTGGCCAGAGGAAGCCCCCAGAGGCCCCAAGAAGACGCCAAGGAGGCCTCCAGAAGGCTTCAAGAAAGCCTCAACAACTTTCGTGAGGCTCCCAGGGGCTCTCCAAGGAGGAGCCTCCGCAAAAAGAGCTGAGAGGGATGGGGAGGAATTCCCAGGGTACGGCGAGAATGAGGAAAAAATAGCATGGAGGAGAGATAATGAAAAACATCATTATCACAGCGACGCCAGAAAAGGCAACAAGGAGTTATCGCTAAATTGTCTCTTGGACCTTCCCGCCATTCCGCCTGCATGTCGAACTTCAAGGACCAAGGTGCATGGTGCGAAGCGCCATTGCAGTCTTGTATATATGTATGCATGTATGTATGCATGCATGCATGTATGTGTTTTGTATGTATGCATGTGAGTATGGATGTATCTACGTATGTATGTATGCATGAATGTATGTGTGTGCGCAATGTATGTGTGCATCCATGCATGCCGTCACGTATGTATGCCTGTGTAGATGCATGCATGTGTTTATGCATGCACATCTATATGTGTGCATGCATGCATGTATGCATACATGCATGTGTATATGCACGTATACGTATGTATGTATGAAGTCATGCATGCATATGTGTAAGTATGAGTGTATGTATGGATGAATGTATGTATGGATGCATGCATGCATGCATGCATGTATGTATGTATGTAATGTATGTATGTATGTGTGTATGTGTGTATGTGTATATGTGTGTATGCATGTATGTTTGTATGTATGTATGTAAGTATGTATGTAATTATGTAGGTATGCATATGTGTATAAGTGTATACGTGTAGTGTGCATGTTAGATTGATGTATATTTGTGCATATTCTGTTCTACATTAATTTCACATATGAATGTATGCATGCGTGTCTAGATCTATCCTTCGAGAGATTCAGATTTGGAGCATGTATCCGCTACAGGCACATTCTAGGCTCACGCCTCTAGAGGCAAGTTTTCTCCCTCTTTAGAGTCGCGTGCGCCCACCTCGAGAGGCCCTTCTAGAAGCCAGGCTAGGGGCCCTTCTAGAGGCACCTCTAGAGAGGCCTCTAGAGTCCCTTAGAGCCTCAAGCGAATACGCTCTCGTGCACACGCTCCACCCGCCCCCGCGAGCTCACCCACAAACAACGCCTCCCAGAGAGCGGACGTGCCGTCAACGCCCGCCCAGCCCTTTCTCTGCGATGTTGGACGGTCCGCATACCTCCACCAACCCATCCAACAACCGATGCACAGACGTCTACACAGGGAAACAAGCATTGTGAGAAAATGAGGAGGCCTGGAGGAGATTGGGGGTCTTCCGAGGCCAGTACGGCTCGAGCATGTTGGCGCTTTTTTCCTTTTTTCCCAATCCATGTTATCGTGGTCGTCGTCGTCGCCGCCGCCGCCGTCGTCGTCGCCGTCGTCGTCGTCGTTGTCGTCGCCGCCGCCGTCGCCGTCGCCGTCGCCGTCGCCGTCGCCGTTGCCGTCGTCGTCGTCGTCGTCGTCGTCGTCGTCGTCGTCGTCGTCGTCGTTGTCTTCGTTTTCGTCGTCTTCGTTTTCGTCGTCTTCGTCGTCTTCGTCGTCGTCCTCGTCGTCCCCCTCGTTTCCGTGTATCTCTCTCTTTTTCTGCTGTTTTGCTCTTCTTTCGTTTTGTCCCTCTCTTTGTCTCTTCCTCTCCAGCTGTGCTCAAACCGTGAGAACTGATACATGCAGAAACGGACCTGGTCGGACTTCCGGCCCGCGGTTGGGGTCCCAGAGAGCTCCAGGACAGCCGCCACTGGGCCCCGGGAGCCCCCCGCTCACGGCCCAGATGGCTCCAGGATTGCTCGAGTCTCTACAGGCCCTCCCGCCGAAGCCCTGCATGCCGCCACGCCGGTCCCGGGCAGGCTGTGCTGTCTGGCGGAAGGGGACGAGGAGGGGAGAAGCAGGCAGACGACGAAGAACGCCCAGGCGGGAGGCCAGGGCCGGCGGGGCGGGCGGGCAGGCAGAAGAGGGGCCAGGCGGGCACAGCGGGCAGCCAGATTGCTCGAGATGTGCCCAAGATGACCCGCGGAAGGGGCAAAGAGGCCCCCCAGAAACCCCAAGAGAACTCCTAGGAGCGCTCCAAGAAGGGCCCCCAGAGGCAACCCTCGCAAGTTCCCGGCTGGAAGGCTTTTGACGCTTTTCGCTTTTTCGGCCTGCCAACGCTCTTCGAAGGCCCGAAGGCCCCCAAGACCGCCCCAAGGAGGTGCAAGAAGAGGCCCCCAAGACGGCCCCAGGACGGCCCAAGATGGTCTGAAGACAGCCTTAGAGGTGTTCATGATACTTGATGAGGGCTTAGCGATGGCGTGAAACGGCCTTGGCGATTAGCGATGGCGCGAATCTTCGTTTTCACGCCAGAGCCATCTAACGAACAAAGGGTTCGACGGCGCAACGTAGCAAACCGTAGAAAATGGTGTATGTGTGTATGTATGTGTGTATGTGTGTCTGTCTGTCTGTCTGGCTGGCTGTCTGGCTGTCTATATGTATGTATGTCTGTCCCTCTGTCCGTCTGTCTGTCTGTCTGTAGGTCTGTATGCCTGTATGTCTCTATGTCTCTATTTCTCTACGTCTGTAGGTATATCTGTATGTTTCTACGTACTTACCTACGTGCATATGTATGTATGTATGTATGTATGTATGTATGTATGTATGTATGGACGTATGTATGGACGTACGTCCGTATGTATGTACGTACGTATGTATGTATGTATGTATGTCTGTATGCATGTATTTCTTATATATAAACATAGATGAGTGCAGGTATGTATATATATATATATATATAAAAATACGTATACACACTCCCTTCTATGCATGTGTAGTTCAACATGCGTACATACATACACATATACATACATAGATACATACATGCATGCATGCATGCATGCATCCATGTATGTATATACACATATTCCGATTCATCTATTCTTACAAGGCAGGAGACGCCAGAAAAAAAAAACTCCCCGCCCCAACGAATTTGGCCCTCCCTGGGCCTCCGGGCAACCCTTCAGACGACCCGGGAGAACCTCACGAGAGCCCGAAGACGGCCCCAGACGGGTGCCAGGCGTTCCGGCGCGCTCCCGAAACGACCCCAGAGAGCCTCAATACGGTCCACGACCCCCACGAAGCCGTCATACCCCCAAAGATCGTTCCGAAACGTCCCAAGAGGCCTCCAAGAACATTCCCAAGAAGGCCCCATCATTGATTTTCCTATGTTTTTTTTGTGAATTTTGGGGTTCTCCTTTTCTCGGCTTCTCGACGCTCCAAGACGGTGGTCTTCTGGGCGTCCGAAGCCGCCTGGGAGGCTCCCAAATCGCCCCACAACCATCCGAAAGGGACTTCAGGCAGTCCAAGAGAGCCCCAAAACGGCACAACAGTGGTCCAAGATGGCCCTAAGAGAGCCCATGGCGGCCCAAGTGGCCCCAAGACACCCTCCAGAGCATTCCAAATCGTGACCTGGTCGTTCAGAGAGACCGCGGTTGGAGGCAGGGTGGCCCGAGGAAGCCCCCAGAGGCGCCCAGAACACGTCCAGGAGGCCTCCCGAAGGTCTTGAGAAAGCTTGAACAACTTTTATGAGGCCCGCAGAGGCTCTCCAAGCAGGAGTCTCCGCAAAAAGAGCTGAGGAGGATGGGGAGAATGCGCAGGGTATGGCGAGAATGAGGAAAATGAAACATGGAGGAAGGAAAACTAATAACATTCTTATAACGGCGATGCCGAAAAAGGCAACAAGGAGTTATCGCTAAATTGTCGGCTTGACGTTTCTGCCATCCCGCTTGCATACCAAACTTCAAAGATCAAGATGCATGGCGCGAAGCGCCACTGCAGTCATGTATATGCGTATATATATGTATACACATACATACATACATACATACATACATACATACATACATACATACATACATACATACATACATACATACATACATACATACATACATACATACATACATACATATATATATACACATACATACATATATATATACATATATATATATATACTTATATATATATATATATAGATATGTGAAGCAGGACCCTGCGAAAACCCTGCCCCCCCCCCCCCCCCGAAACAGGACCCCGGAGATCCGAGGTTCTTGGGCGCCCGTTGCCCCCTCAGAGGGTCCCGCGAGATTTCGGGGCCTGTGGAAGTCCCTTCCACGCCGCGCAAACGGGTCGGCGGCGGTCCCAGGAGACCTCCAAGACGGTCCGAGATGGCCTCCAGCGGCCCCGGGCCCCCGCCAGACGCCCGAATGCGGCCCGAATATCACCCCCAAGAGGCGTTCGGAACGCAGAAAAGGTTGATTTCCAGCTGATTTGTTGTATGATTTTGGGCTATTCGGTTTTCTGGGCGTCCAAGAACGCCCGAGAGGCACGGAAAACCGTTCCAAGACTACCTAAAAAAGGTTTCTGACAGCCCAAGAAGGCTTATAAGAAACTCACAGAAGGCCCCATGACGGTCCAAAGTTGCCCCAAGACGCCCTCTGGAAGCATTCAAACTGTACCACCCGATACCGCGGTTCGCGGCATGGTGGCCCGAGGACCCCCCAGCTGCCGCCAAAAGGCGCCAGGGACGTCTCCTGAGGCGCCCAAGGAGCCCTTGAAACACTTTCGCGAGGTCCTCCAGCAGCTCGCTTCGGAGGAACCTCCGCAAACAAATCTGAGGAGGGCGGGGAAGAGTTCGCGGGGCAATGAAGGCGTAAACGAGGAAGAGGACGAGCTAAACGACACATGAGGGAAGGAGAAGGAACAACCATAAAACAACGATGACGGAGAAAACTACAACCAACAGCGATCTCATCCGTATTAAATGTGAAGGACCAAGGCGCATGGTGCGAAGCGCCAGTACAGTCTTGTGTATATAACATATGTGTACACACAAATACCTATCCAATACATGTTATAGGGCAGGGGGCGCCGGAAAAGCCCTCCCCCTAACGAATTTGGCCCTCCCCGCGCCTTCGGACGACCCAGGAGAACCTCACGAGAGCCCGAAGACGGCCCCAGACGGGTGCCAGGCGTTCCGGCGCGCTCCCGAAACGACCCCAGAGAGCCTCACTACGGTCCACGACGACCCCCACGAAGCCGTCATACCCCCAAAGATCGTTCCGAAACGTCCCAAGAGGCCTCCAAGAGCACTCCCAAGAAGGCCCCATCATTGATTTTCCGATGTTTTTTTGTGAATTTTGGGGTTCTCCTTTTCTCGGCTTCTCGACGCTCCAAGACGGTGGTCTTCTGGGCGTCCGAAGCCGCATGGGAGGCTCCCAAATCGCCCCACAACCATCCGAAAGGGACTTCAGGCAGTCCAAGAGAGCCCCAAAACGGCACAACAGTGGTCCAAGATGGCCCTAAGAGAGCCCATGGCGGCCCAAGTGGCCCCAAGACACCCTCCAGAGCATTCCAAATCGTGACCCGGTCGTTCAGGGAGACCGCGGTTGGAGGCAGGGTGGCCCGAGGAAGCCCCCAGAGGCGCCCAGAACACGTCCAGGAGGCCTCCCGAAGGTCTTAAGAAAGCTTGAACAACTTTTATGAGGCCCGCAGAGGCTCTCCAAGCAGGAGTCTCCGCAAAAAGAGCTGAGGAGGATGGGGAGAATGCGCAGGGTATGGCGAGAGTGAGGAAAATGAAACATGGAGGAAGTACAACGACAATTATTATTATTATTATTATTATTATTATTGTTATTATTATTGTTATTATTATTATTATTCGTAGTAGTAGTAGTAGTAGTAGTAGTAGTAGTAGTAGTAGTAGTAGTAGTAGTAGTAGTATGGATTGTTGGTTTTATGATCATTTTTATTAATATTAATAATTTATTATTATTATTACTAGTATTAGTAGTATGAAAGCGATGCTGGAAAAGGCAAGAAGGAGTCGTCGCTAAATTGTCGGTTTGACCTTCCTGCCATTCCATGGCCAGGTGCAGTGGCGCGAAGCACCACTGCAGTCTTATATATATATATACACATATATATATATACATATATATATATACACGTACATACATACATACATACATGCATGCATGCATGCATGCATACATACATACATACATACATACATATTGCCTCCCGTCCGTCCCCCCACCGTTCCACTTCGTGCCTCGCGGAACGGTGGCTGATATGCTTCATGTCTTCGCCATGAGCCCGCATGCAAAATGTACTCGTGCATTTGTTGAGTTAAGCTTGGCAACAGTCGCCTGCAGACATGATATTGTCAGTCTGGGGCCAGCACCCTGACTTTATGATTTTCTCGTTCCATGATTCCAGCGCGGGCCCTGAACATCGCAAGGAAGAACAGGGGGTCCTGGAGTCAAAGGGTGCTTGAGATTTTGCGTCGGTTTTTCGAATTTCTGGGGCCATCTCCTGGCACTTGGACTGTGACAGAAACGACCGTGGACCAGGCCCGTTTCGCTCATGCAAACAATGAGCTTCAGCATTCAGGTGGAGCGCGCCAGTGCAAACGTGCGAGCGCGCAGCGCGTTCGCCGTCGCTCTTCTAGACGCTGGGTGCGCGGGCTGCGGTGATCCAGCGAGACCCCAAACCTTCCTCGTTTTGCCGAGCCCCATGCGGTGCCCCCGCCACAGGGTCCGCTGGTGTTCCCCCCGCACTCCCCGAGCTGCTCGGCTCGGTGCCCCGCGCCGGTGCCCCCCCCCCCACCCTCTCTCCTCCTCCTCCTCCTCCTCCTCCTCCTCCTCCTCCTCCTCCTGGTCCTCTTCTTCCTCCTCCTCCTCCTCCTCCTCCTCCTCCTCCTCCATTCCTTTTCCTTGTAAATAGTTTCTCCCGTCGCGCCCCGAGGCCAGTTTTGAGGGCGGGCCGAGCGTTTTGCCTCAGATTCCCTTACCACTCATGATCCTGAAGCTTTCAAATTGGCAACAGCTTCAAAGGTGGAGAGCGGGCCGCTTCCAGCATGTGGCTCTCGCCTCAGCGCCGCGTGCACTCGTTTAATACAGCATGAGCTTCACGGGTAGATGGTGGGCCGTTCTCAAAATGTGGTTCTCGCCTTGGCGTTGCGCGCATTCGTTTTGACAGATTGCAAGAGCTTCACGGATGGAGTGCGGTTATTTTTCCAAACGTGGTTCTCGCTTTATCGCCGAGCATGCTGTTTTTTTGTTATTGTAGTAAATTGTAATCACGTCATATGGAGGGCGGTTATTTGTTCAACATGTGGCTCTCGCTTTAGCGTCGCGCACATTCGTATTAAATAGTGCGAGAGCTTCACGGAATCTCATGGTCAACGTACCAGACATGGTGTTTGGAACGATTCAGGATTGTTAGGGCGCTACAGTGCTGAAGTCCGAGATCTCGTGTTTTGCCACGATTCAGGATCGTCAGTGCGTAACAGCATTGGTTCATCTTAGATATGCCCAGGGCGTTTTGTCTGCGTTTTCAGCTCGGCGTCTTGGAAATAATGTGTTCAGCGGCTTCAAGTCTCAACAAAAAGTAGAAACGTTTAGACATGATGCGTTGTGTTGGCGTTTTCAGACAAAGTTTGAGCGTTTTCAGTTTGATAACGCCAACAAACATACAAAATCAACGCCAAAGCAACTGCCCTAAAATTTCAAACAAACAAAACAAGAAAACGCACCGTTTGCTTAATGCGTTTTCAGCCTGTCAAGAGCCCAAGGTAGAAAACGCTAAACAAACGCTTAGGGCGCTTTTAAGGCGAACCAAGCGCAACATTCATGTTGATTGATTCGTGGCGCTGAAGTTCCGAGAACGGTTTTTTGGCACGCTTCAGAATCTTCAAAAGGTTGTCTCCCAACGGGGCACTTCCCTCAATGTAAATGAATCCTTGTATGGGGCTTGTGAAGAGGGAGCCTGGAGCGAGGGTTGATTTCAACATCGTTGATGAGTCTTGGGTTTAGACTGCTCCTCCTCCTCCGCCTCCGCCGGCCGCCGCCGAGCGACATGCGCGCCGGGCAGCCGGTGGACCCGCGCTCGCCCGCGCTGGCCGGGGTGGCGACCGTCACCCAGAGCATGATCTACTCCGCCAGCAGCGCCGCGCCCGCGCGGCCGCGGGACCGCCACGCCAGCGACGGCGGCTCAGAGGAGGGCTGGCTGCGGGAGATCGACCTCATGCTCGGCAGGCTGGGCGAGAGCCCGCCGCGCCAGCCCGACGGCGCCTTCTGCTCGCCGGGCGGCCCGGCCGCGCCGCGGGGCGGCGGGCGCGGCGGCGGTGCCCCGCGGGGTCGTGCCGCCGAGGGCCGGCCGGGCAGGGAGGCGTCCGACGCCCAGCTGCTGGCCGAGCTGGCCGAGCTGGCGGGCGAGGCCTCGGACGAGGGCGACGCGATCTTCGGCTGCTCGCTGCACAGCTTGCCGCTGGAGGTGCAGAGAGAGGACCCCTTCGGGGAGGCGAGGCTGCGGTGCCAGGAGGAGCTGGCGGAGGTCCACGGGCTGCGGGAGCAGAGCCGGGCCCTCCGCCAGGGGATTCGGGAGCTCCAGGGCCGCCGGGACCGCCAGAGGGAGGAGCTCCTCGAGCTGGAGGAGTGCCCCCGCCTCGAGCGGCGCCTCGAGGAAGTCCGCCGCGAGTCCGCGCGCCTCCGCTTCGTCCTGTGCGGCGGGTTCGGGCGGGCGCTCTCCCACGCGACGGACCTGCGGGCGCAGATCGAGAGCTGCGAGAGAGCGCATCCGCCGCTGGTGGCGCAGCTGGAGGCCGCCTCGAGGGACGAGCTGGCGCTGCTGGTGGAGCTCGAGAGCGAGCGGCGCGCGGCGTGGGTGGAGTGGACGCAGGCGACCGTGGGCCTGCTGGACGCCATGGAGCGGCCCGCGCAGGCCCCAGCGGAGCCCCTGTGCACGGCGGAGAGGGACCGCCAGGCGGCGCTGCTGGAGGAGACGATGCGCCGCCGCCAGCACCAGACGGCGGAGCTCAGGCTCAGCTAAGGGACAAATAGGCACAACTCCACACACACACACACACACACACACATCCACACACACATACACACACACGCACACACGCACACACGCACACACACACACACACACACCCTCACGCACACGCACACGCACACGCACACGCTCACGCTCACGCTCACGCTCACGCACAAGCACACGCACACGCACACGCACACGCACACGCACACGCACACGCACAAGCACGCGCACACGCACGCGCACGCGCACGCGCACGCGCACGCGCGCGCGCACGCACGCACGCACACAGACTCACACAGACACACACACACACACACACACACACACACGACGCGCGCGCTGCTCCCCCTGAGGGCACGGGAAAGCCTGGGAATGCTTGTTGCCTCCGCGGGCCCCCCCCCTTCCGAGGCGGGAGCTGGCCGCGGCCCGCGAGGCCGAGCACCGCGCGGCCGCCGCCGCGGCGGAGCGCCGCGGCGCGCTGCGGAGGGGCGAGGCCCGCTGCCGCTCGGCGGCCGCGGCGCTCAGAGGAGGAAAAGGCACCCATACCTCGACCCTTCGCTCGTTTTCCCCCTTTTGGGGGGCCGGGGGGCCTCCCAGGCGGCTCTCGTCACCACCGCGGGATTCGCCTCGAGATCCTGGTCCGAACGCCCCCCGGGGGAGGTCCCGGGGAGCAGCGGTGTCGGCACCCTTGTGCTCTCCCCAGGCGCGAGGCGAGGCGCAGCGGGGCTTGCGGGAGCTGGACACGCGGTGGCCTCAGGCTGCCCTCGGGTGCGCCCGCGTGGCCTGCCGAGGAGGGTCCCCATGAGAGCCTGGCGACTCTCGCAGGCCCAGAGGTCGACACCAGCACCAGTATCGGCGGTGTGCCTCCACCGAGGGGAGAAGGTCCCGATCTCGGTGATGGTGATAATATTCTGGCTTCCAAGGTGACCGAAATATAAGCACCAACACTGACATCGAGGATGATCTTCCCCCTGTGGAGGCAACCCCCTGTGTTGGTGTTGGTGCCAATTTCCAGGCCTCCAAGACTCAACATTTTTCCGAGCCGGGCGTTGTCGCGTGATTTTTCGGGTCCTGGGGCCCTCACGGATCGAGCTGGCTCGAAAAAATGGGCGCAGAAAGATGGGGCCTAGGGATCCAAGCTCGATTTTCCATGGCGTCTCGATTTTTTGGAGACGTCGGATCTCAGGGAAGGGGGATGGCCTATACCGCTACCCTCGGTCTGGGGGGGAGGGGATGCGGCTTGGATCTGCATTCTCGCTCACGACGTTGCTTGATGTCCGTCTGGCTGTGCCGCTACCCTACCTATACCGCTACCCTTCCCTCGTTTTCCCTTTTTGGGGGCCTCCTGGGGGGCCCTCGTCGCCGCCGCTGGATTCGCCCTGAGCTTCTGGTCGGAACGCACCCTGGGAGAGGTCCGAGGAGTAGCGGTATCGGTCTCTTTGGTTTCCCTTTTGTAGCTGCCCCGATACGCATGTTTTTCGACGTGGGCCTCCCAGATGGGGTCCGAGCAAATAGGGTCGAAAGATCGCCCTGCACCGCCGATATGCATCGCCGACATCTAGGGGGCCACATGCGAACCCTACCCCCGCCCTCCCCCTCAGAAATCGTGGGGGTAATGAGGGGTACGGTTCGCATGTCGCCCCCTAACATCGGGAGCTGGCCGCGCGGTGCCTTCGAGCTGCCCTGGTGCGTCCGTTTCGAAGCGCAGCGCTGGCCTTGCTCAGAGCGCGCGTGTCAAGGCGCGCTGCGTGCTGGCTCGGCACGCGGGGTGGCCCACGGTTTGACCAGGAAGTAAGCGACACCATCCCCACCTGCGGCCCTCCCTGTTGCGCTACGGCCCATGGGGCGCCGGTGCGTATCTCCGAGGCGTGAATTTGAACATCGCCTGGAGGATCAATTTTCGGGGGCCTCGGCAGGCGGTGGATATGGACATGTTCGGGCCCCCAGGGGGCCAGAATATATCCATATTCACCGTCCGTTGGGGCACCAGGACGTCGGTTCCCAGGCGGTGGATATGGATAAATCCCCGCCTCGCAGTATTCCAAGCAAAAATACAAGCCAGGCTACCTGGTATAATTACGCTAAGCCCCCTGGGGCCGCAGGTGGGGTGGTGTCGCTTGTTTTCTGGTCCAACGTGTGTTGGCGAGCGCACCTTGCGCCAAACGTGCGCTCTCGGTCTGCGTGCTGGGTTCCGTACCGAACCGCTGCGGGCGGCGTGCTGCGCACCAGGGACGACCGTCGACGACGACGACGACGACGACGACGGACGACGACGACGCCTATGACGACGACGACGACGACGACGACGGACGACGACCACGACGACGACGACGACGACGTCGACGACGACGACGACGACGACGACGACGGACGACGACGACGACGACGACGACGACGACCGACGACGACGACGACGACGACGACGACGACGACGAACGACGGACGACGACGACGACGACGACGACGACGACGAACGACCGACGACGACGACGACGACGACGAACGACGGACGACGACGACGACGACGACGGACGACGACGACACGACGACGAGGACGACGACGACTACAACGGACGACGACG
>CAUYUJ010002551.1:35000-50000 GCA_963575745.1 Prorocentrum cordatum | reverse complement strand
CATCATAATCATCATCATCATAATCATAATCATAATCCTAATCATCATCATCATCCTAATCATCATCATCATCATCATCATCATCATCATCATCATCATCATCGTGGCATCATTATCATCATCACTTCATCGTCATCATCACCAATATTAGCTTCATCGCCATCATTATCATCGGGACATCATTATCGTCACCATCATCATCATCATCAACATCATCATCATCGGGACACCATCATCATCGTCGGAACACCACCAGCATCATCATCATCTCATCGTCATCATGAACAACATCATCAACATCCTTATCATCGAAAGCGCGCCACTGGATCACCCTGTACTTGAAAAGGGGGTGTGCTCGCAGAACCCCCCCCCCCTCCCCCCTTCAAAGGGGGGGGAGAGGGGGTTCCGAACCCCCCCTCCCCGCCCCCCTTGAAGGGGGGAGGAGGGTTTCCAGACCCCCCCCCTCCCCCTCCCCCCCTTGGCGCTGGAAAGGGGGCGGGGTCGGACCCCCCCCCCCCTCTGCGCTGGACAGGGAGCCGGGGAGGGGGCCTCTCTCGCTTCTCGTTTCTGCGCCGGAGAAGGCGTGTAGGAAGTACGGAGTTGGGAGTAGTGAGTAATGAGTAGTGAGTTAGTGCGTAATGAGTAGTGAGTATTGGATACTGAGTAGGGGGTAGTGAGTGGCGAGTAGGGAAGAGGGAGTAGGGAGTGGGGAGTAGTGGTTAGTGAATAGTGAGTAGTGTGTAAAGATAAGTGAGTAGTGAGTAGCGAGTAGTGAGTAGCGAGTTGTGAGTAGCGAGTAGCGAGTAGTGAGTACTGAGTAGGGAGTAGGGAGTAGTGAGTAGTGGTTAGTGAGTAGTGGGTAGTGAGTAGTGGGTGGCGAGTAGTGATTAGTGAGTAGTGAGTAGTGGGTCGTGCGTAGTGAGTAGTGAGTAGTGGGTAGTGAGTAGTGGGTAGTGGGTAGTGAGTAGTGAGTAGTGAGTAGAGAGTAGCGAGTAGTGGGTAGTGAGTAGTGAGTAGTGAGTAGTGAATAGTGAGTCGTGAGTAGTGCGTAGTGAGTAGTGAGTAGTGAATAGTGATGAGTAGAGAGCAGTGGGTAGTGTGCAGTGGGTAGTGAGTAGTGAGTAGCGAGTAGGGAGTAGCGAGTAGTGAGTAGTGAGGAGCGAGTAGGGCGTAGTGAGTAGTAGGTAGGGAGTAGGGAGTAGTCAGTAGTGAGTAGTGGGTAGTGAGTAGTGAGTAACGAGTAGGGAGTAACGAGTAGTGAGTAGTGAATAGTGAGCAGTGAGCAGTGAGTAGGGAGTAGTGTGTAGTGATCAGTGAGTAGTAGGAAGTGGGTAGCGAGTAGTGGGTAGGGAGTAGCGATTAGTGAGTTGTGAGAAGTGCGTAGTGACTAGTGACTAGTGACTAGCGAGTAGGGAGTAGTGGTGAGTAGTGAGTAGTGAGTAGCGGTGAGTGAGTAGTGAGTATTGCGTAGCGAGTATGGGAGTAGCTAGTAGTGAGTACTGAGTACTGTGTAGTCAGTACTTTTAGAGAGTAGCGAGTAGCGAGTAGTGGGTAGTGAGTAGTGAGTTGTGGGCAATGAGTAGTGAGTAGTGCGTAGTGGCTAGTGGGTAATGAGTAGTGATTAGTGAGTAGTGAGTTGTGACTAGTGACTAGTGATCAGTGAGTAGTGAGTATTGAGTAGTGGGTAGCAAGGAGTGAGTAGTGAGTAGGGAGGAGGGAGTAGTGAGTAGGGGGTAGTGAGTAGCGAGTAGTGGGTAGTGGGTAGTGAGTAGTGGATAGTGAGTAGTGCGTCGTAAGTAGTGAGTAGGGGGTAGTGAGAACTAAGTAGTGAGTATCGAGTAGTCAGTAGTGGGTAGTGAGTAGTGAGTAATGAGTAGTGAGTGCTCTTTGGATATGGGGTTAGGGGTTGGGGTCGGGTTAGTGTTGTTGGTTACGGTGAGGACTAGGATTGGGGGTGGCGGGGGTCGGGTTTCGGAGTCAGGGGGCGGCGTGGCGAAAGAGGGGGAGGGGGGGGAGGGGGGTGCGGCCAAAGGGGGGGAGGGGGGGGGGAAGAGGCGGCAATCAGGAGTTAAAAAAGGTTTACTCTGGAGTTAACCCTCCCTTGGGTGAGCGTCGATGTATTCACCCTCAGAGGGTGTTCGCTCCAGATTAAACCCTTCTCGTGGACGCCGAGCGTCGCAGGGGTCCACCCTGAAGAGGGTTAACTCCAGATTAAACCCCTCTGGCGGACGCCGAGCGTCGCAAGGGTCCACCCCGACGAAGGTTAACTCCATAATGAACCCTTTTCGTGGACACTCCCGGAGAGGCCGAGGCGGAGAAGGTGGAGAGCGAGAGAGAGAGAGAAAGAAAGAAAGAGAGAGAGAGGAATATAGAAATAACGAAACAGAGAGATAAGGACCTGGCGGGCGCGGTACCAAACTCGCACCGAAATGCCCGCGGCGAAACGGAGGCAGCGGTGGCACTTGGAGCATCTTGGGCGCCCTTGGGACCGTCTAGGAGTAGATCGATTGAGCGGGTCATGCATGTGGCTGCAGGGACGCAAGCGATATCATGAACATGGTGAAGGAGCACCTCAGGGCGAAGGCCCCCAGGCGCTCCCCCATGAACCGCGCCCCAACACTCTGGCATTTGGGATGCCGTTCGCGCCATATCCGCTGCCTGTAGAACTGTCTTGGGGCCGTCTTGGGCCGTCTTGGCGACCTGTGGGGGTTCTCTTGGGCCGTGTTGGGGCGATCGTAGGGGTCCCCGAGGCTGCCAAGCACGGTGCGAAGACGAAACATACGAATGCCGTTAACACATACGTCTTACGAAGGGAACGGGGCCGTTTTTGCTTGTCGGGGCCGCCTGGTGGGTAAAATCGCACGGGTTATGAGGCGTCTTGGAGGCATCGCGTTGGCTGCTTAGGGGCCTCTTTGGGGTCTCGGGGGTCGGGCGTGGGGCTGGCAATTCCAACTGGATTGCCCCATCTTGGGCAGGCCCTCTGGGAGACCGTTGGGGCCGTCTTGGGTGCCTCTGGGACCGGCCTGGGACCCTCTTGGGCCGTCCTGGCGCCCTCTGGGGGGCCTCTTGGGCCGTGCAGGGGCGATCTCAGGGGCCCCTGAAGTCGTCAAGGATGGCGCGAAGACGAACAACATGGATACGGTAATTATGTGCGTGTTACAGAGGGTATGTGGCTATGTTTGCCTCTCGGGGCCCTCGTGGAAGGCAAATTGCACGGGTTATGAGGCGTCTTCGAAGCCTCTGGGGCCGTTGGAGACGCCCCGTGATCCGTCGAAGCCGTCTTCAGGGTGGTGGGCGGCTGGCTGGGGCCGCCGCGACGCTCATCGGACCGCCCTCCGAAGCGATTTTGGTTCCCCATGGGGCCTCCTGGGGACCTCTTAGGGCCTCCTGGGGAGCCCCTGGGGCCGAAAGCTCGGAATTTGAATAAAGTGTTTCACCTCTGGGACCCCTGTGGGGTTCGTCCTGGGGTTCTCTTTGGCGGTCGTGGGGGCCTCTCGGGCCGTCTTGGGACCCTTTTGGGTCGTCTTGGAGCCCTCTTGAGGGCGTGTGGGGCAGTCTTGGGGTCGGGGGATTCTTGGAGCGTTTGGGAGGCCTCTAGGGGTGTCTTGGGTGCCATCTTGCGCGTCTCGGAGCGGGTTGTGCGTCTTGGAGCGGCCTGTGGGCGTCGCGGGTCCCTCTTGGAGCGTTTCGGATTATCTTGGCGTTTTGTGGTGGCAACTTGTGGGCCCCCGGGGCCCCCCGAAGGCCTGCACGCACACATTTGCGGTAGAGGTCGCGGCCCCAGGGGCTCGGGCCCCGGTGCGCCGTTCTATGGATGTATGTATGTTTGTATGTCTGTATGTCTGTATGTCTGTATGTTTGTATGTCTGTATGTCTGTATGTCTGTATGTCTGTATGTCTGTATGTCTGTATGTCTGTATGTCTGTATGTCTGTCTGTCTGTCTGTCTGTCTGTCTGTCTGTCTGTCTGTATGTCTGTATGTCTGTATGTCTGTATGTCTGTATGTCTGTATGTCTGTATGTCTGTATGTCTGTATGTCTGTATGTCTGTATGTCTGTATGTCTGTATGTATGTCTGTCTGTCTGTCTGTATGTATGTATGTATGTATGTATGTATGTGTGTCTGTATGTGGGCGCGCGCGAACGCAGCCATCGGGGCCGTCAGTGGAGCTCCCGACGCTACCGCGAAATGCGTGAGGGGTGTGCCGAAACGGGCTTGCGTGACGCATCCGGGCGTTGGCACTGGGGCCGTCGGTGGAGCTCCCTATAGGGCCACGAAACGTGTGAGGAGTGTGCCGACATGGCCCCATGCCAACGGCCCAAACACGGTGGCTGGTTCGGCTGGGGGCCCGCCCGGAGAAAAACAAGCGAAAATCAAATCTAGCTCGTTTGGCGGCGGAGGCGCAAGCCTTCTGGACAGAAACTGAAGAGGCCCCAAGACGGCCCAAGAGGCCTTCCGTAGCCATTTTGGCTCAAGCCATTTTGGCTCAAGTACGACATCTACCAAGCCAGCTGGGCAGGAACAGCGCCAACCGCTGGTCCACAGGTCGCCCGCCCTGGCCAGGACCCAGCAGTTTTTGCACCTACTTCTACTCCCTCCTTTCCCTTTATCCCACTGCACAGCGGCCACGATGCCAGGTGATCGGCGTTCTGTGTCTCGCCGCTCTCCGAGCCGTCGCACGTCGAGGTCGCCCTCGGCGCAAACGATCAGCAGTCGCCGACGGAGTGAGTCGTCTCGCAGCCGCTCCGATGTTCCTGCACGCCCACGCACTTCCAGACCGTCGAGTGAAGAAACTGGATGAAGTTCTTCGTACGCTTCGTGGCTTTGGTTCGGCTCTGTCCACGCAGTCCTACGACATTGGCTTGATCAAGAATCAGATCTCAGCCCAGACGCAGCGGTGTGATCAACTCACCGCCAACATGAACAACCTCACGACGGACATACATAATAAAGTCGCCCAGATCGAAGGCCAACAGTCTTCCATGTACATGGACCTGAATGGGCGCTTCGACTCCCTGAAAGAGCACGTTACTGAGCATATCAAGAATGAGCTGACCGCGCAGGGGGCTCGCCCGTCTGTACCTCACTTCAACATGGAGGACGACTCTGATGCCGCTCACAAGCATGTCCAGTCGCAGGTCGATGACATCCAGAAGCAACTCCGTACTCTGTCGACCCCGCCTTCGGCGGCAAGCAGCTCGGATCGCTCGCACGGATCTTCCTCCCGTCTTACACAGCAGGAGAACACTTGCAAGCTCATCGCGGTCGGCTTTCCAAGGAAGATGCTCGCGCGCTCGCTGAAGACCATAGGAGACGCCATCAGGGCCCAGTACGCGCCTGTGGACGTCCAGACCCGCATCAACGTAAAATGTTTCGACATGGCGAAGAAGATTACTTTCGACCTCGAGCAGGCTGCCGATGCGTCCAACTTCCTCGCCAATTTCACCCGTGATGCTGTATTTCGTTTCCCCGACCCACTCGTGCCTCAGAACATGTTGAACATCAGAATCAAGCGTGACCAGGACTTGAAAGCTCGTCAGCTCTTCCTCTCCATGGGCCGCGTTCGCTCTCTCATCACCCAGCAGTTGTCGGCTCGTGCCATTGAAGTGGGCAGCAACGGGCTTGGGGGCATCGTTTTCGCTCACAAGTCGGAGCACGAGGCAGTCGAGCTGGCGCACATCGAGGTTAACGAAGACACGCTGGAGGCCAAGGTCGAGCTCGACATGGCGGGGATTCGTCAGTTTGGGCTGGAGGCCCAAGCTGAGGCCATCTGTGCTGCCGCGCAGGTGCAGATCAGGCGTCCCTTTAGACGCTGAAACAGATTGCACTTCGGCTCCTCACTGCACACACGCCGCAGGTGGCCTTTCATGCCCCCTGCCCTCTGTCTCTCTGCCTGAGCGTGACGAGGCCTCGTATGTTTCCCCTTCCCCCAATATTCTTCTTTTCATCCCTAGCTCTTGCCTGTCTGTCTGCTCTTGGAATGCACGCGGCCTGTTCAGTTCTGTCAAGCGCTCCTCCTGGCGTGCCAGCGCGCGCTACAACCTCATCCTCCGTCTCTCCCAAAGGTGCGATATAATGTGTTGTCAAGAAACCCACGGTCACATCGGCGATATCGGAGAGCTCCACCGCGAGCTGGGCACGGACAGTGCTTGCTACTCTATTGGGTCATCTTTCTTTCCTGACTCACAGAGGGAGGGAGGAATCGCGACGATATTGAGCCCACACTTCTGCCGTCAATTTACCTCAGTCGAGCACCACCCTGTCATCACTGGTCGTATCCTCCATAGTCGTCTCTCTGGTCCTGCTGGCTCCCTCGGCATCTTCAACCTTCACCTCCCCAACACGAGCGACTCGCTCAACACTTATGCGCAGGCGCTCCTGACGTTGCGCGCTGAGTTTCAGAGGTTCCCTCATGACCATCGCGTGCTTATCGGTGATTTCAACTTCGCTTTAGTCGAGGAAGGTCGCATGCAAGCTGATGGGTCTGGCTGGAGACCTGGGGACCGAGCTCGCTCCCGTCTTTTTCAGCGTCATTTCCCGTACGTCACCGAGTTTTACCAGGAGCAGGACACGAGGAGGGAGGTCAGGGATGGGGTCGTCAAAAGCACCGCGCGCCTCGACAGAGCTTATTCCTCCCTTCCTCAAGCTATGCTACGTGACTTAGACATTCGCTGTGGTGTCCTGGGACGTCTAAAAGCCAAGATGGAAAGCGACCACCTCCCGATCGTGGTCAGCATCGAACCGTATCGGCCCACAGCCGGCCACAAAAGCATCGCGAAGTGGATCCTCAAGCGCCCGGAGTTTCTCCGCTTTCTGGAAGCCGCCATAGTTGAAATGTCTAATGAGTTAGGCCCGTGGGGACGTCTCACGCAGCTCAAGGAGCTGATGTTTGTCGCGGCTGCCCACGTCCGCGACTTCGTCAAGCACGCGGTTGCTGACACTCTCGAGCTTAAACAGTACTGGGCTTTACAGGCGCTCCGTGGCTGGCGCCTGGGTAAGGTTTGGCTCGTGCACCGTGCTCTGCGTTGCGATCCCGTGCTGCAGTCTCATTTCTGCCTCGTTTCTTTCCAATGCACTCGTGTTGATGGCCTCTGCGCGCTCATTCGCTCCATCGAGATGCAGTTGCTTGACCAGGAATCGCATGACCTTGAGTTCTCGTCTTTCTGGGCCGATACCCCATCGGAGGTCAAGACATCTCACAAGCAACGCATCGCCCGTAAGCAGGAGCTTTGGCGCAAGTTCAAGAGCCGCACATATCTGTCTAGCATATATGATAACTCTGGGATGCCGTGCAGGTCTATCGACCACTCCGCCGAGGTCCTCAAAGACTACTGGTCGTCTGTGTTCACCCCCCCTCCGCTTGATCAGTCACTCTGGCCTGAGGTCGATGCGTTCACTCAAACTATCCCTGAACCCCTCCCTCGAGCCTGGAAGCTGTCTCATGGGGAATGGTATGACTACATACGTGCACGTATACATAGTATGCCTGGAGAGGATTGTCTTCCTTATGGGGTTTGGAAGGTTCCTGAGGCTGCTCGTATCTTATGATGTTTACCTCACCCTGTTCACAGATGACGTGACTGAGCTGCCAGTTGCGATGGGGCGGAGCTTCATGGTCTTCCCCCCCAAAGGTACGGATCCCAGGGACAAGGCCGACTCCATAGGTCGTCACCCCAGCTGCACGCGCCCGCCCAGCATGTCTAACACTGATATCAAACTGCTCGCTGGTGCCATTACGTTGCCGCTCGCCGAAAACACCAAACGCATCATTTCGACCGATCAAAAATGCATTGCTGGCAGAGACATGCCGACCAATATTGTGGACGCTGAAGGCTGGGGGCTTGAGCAGCGCGTGCTGGATCGCCCGAACGCCGCCCTTTTCATGGCGGACTTTTGTGCTGCGTTTCCGTCTTTAGCAATGCCCTGGATGCTTCGTATTCTATCGCGCATGCGTGTGTGCCCGTACGTGTGTAAGTTCTTCCACATGCTATACCAGAATAACATTGCTATTATATCCTTGGGTGGCCGCACGCATGGCGAGTTCTGCATGGCCAGTGGTGTCAAGCAAGGTTGCCCTAGCAGTATGCTCTTGTTTGTTATTGCTGCAGATCCGCTTTTAAGGTGGATTCGCTTCAAAGCCTCATCGCACATCGACAGGACCTTCGCCTATGCCGACGACTTCTGTTTTGGTTTACCTGATGTTCTTCGATCCTTGGGCCCCCTCCTCGCCCTGATGGCGCGGCTCGAAAACATTGCTGGCCTCAAACTTAACTTCAAAAAGTGTCAGATCCTGGTCGTCGGCTCCCTTAATGTGGACCTCCTGGGGGACTCTGTTCGGGTGCTCAAAGGTGATTTCAAGCTCATCCAAGTCCTGAATGCGGTCAAATACTTAGGCATATTTATCGGCCCAGGGGCTGCCCCACTTGCGTGGTCAGAAGCGGCTCCGAAGTTTCAACGTCGTGTCAGAGCGACCCGTCAGCTACGTCTTGGCCCCACCCGCTCCGCTCTTGCTTTCCGCGTCATGTGCGTGTCCACGCTCACTTTCATCATGCAGATTCATGCTGTATCCGCTCACCTTATACATATATACAAAGAAGCTGTGATGTGTCTAACGGCTGGGCCTCGTAATGCCATCTCATATGCTATGTGTACCCAACTGTATGCTATGCATCTGCCCATCGAGTTTCAAGATATTGTCACATTATATCGTGCTGTATGTCTTCGCTATATTATCCAACATGACTCTTTTGGCGCGCTCGTCTGCCACCTCGAGGCCCTTGAAGACGAGCCCGATCACGTTTTCGCCCGCGTGCGCTGTGGCTGGTGGGCAACTTCATTTCTAGCATACATGCGTGGTCTTTATCATTGGTACTTTGCTCTTCCGCGTTGCCCACCAGGCCCCGTGCTTCTGGATAGGTTGCGCAGGCTTCCCGATGTGATCCCGAAGCTGCAGCAGTCACTGTATCAGATGCTCTGGTCCAACCCACCTCCGAGGGAAAGCTTTCAATGTATCCTGATCCGCCGTATGCGGCAATGGTTTCCCCTGGTCCAACAGACTCACATTGATCGTTTCTATATCAATGCCTTTTTCCTGGTCCAAAAAACACGACCCTATCTTCTAGTATCCGTGCTTCGTGTGCTCACGCGCTCGGTCTGTACCTCTGCCAGGTTCCACACCAGGCCGATGGGGTGCTTCCTGGGACGCCCGTGCACGGACGGCGTGGACCTCGACTCTGTTGATCATTCTGCTCACTGTACTCGGCTTCTTCAACTCTTCTCTCGCTGGCTTGGACATACCTTACCTCCGTCGTCGTCCTTGCCTGAGGGTTTTCCCTGGCTCTCCTCCTCCCTCCTGCTTTCACCCTCGTCACGCTCGGCTATTGTTTTGTTTGCTGCCTGTGTTGATGCTTTTCTGTCGTCCCACGCCGCCCGTCGCAAGGGACTCCCAGGTTCCCCCGAGGAACACTTTGAAGCTCGACTGCGAGTCACGTCTCGCCGTCACCGCTTTCTCGCCCGCGCTTGGCGCGAGCAGGCCGCTGTGCAGTTCTCTTCCTCCTCCTCCCCCTCCCGTGTGCAAGGAAGTGCTGTTGCTGCTGTCAATTCTGGCTCTGGGAGTGCCTCGCAGGGGCGAGGCCGATGGCTTGGAGGGCCCGAGTAAGCAATGGTTGATTGTTTACACCTTTTGGGGCCTGCGCCCACAGCGTGTGCAGGCGGCAAAACACGTCTCGATAGGGGTTGGAGGTTTCTATAAAAAAAGACGGCCCAAGAGGCCTCCAAACCGATTCGGGGGACACATGGTCCGATAGTTGGCCTCAACGCTCGGCCACATAGGCGCTTCCAAAAAGGCAGGGGGTGACGGTGATTCGCCGTAGGCGTCTTCGATACAAAGAGATGCCAGGAAACCTCCGATACACCCAGACGGGCGAAAGTATCTTCGCGCCCGCGCACCGCAGCCTGCAGGAAAACACCCAGACCGCGAAGAACCCCCACCCTCGCACCCGTTACGAAGTTCTTGAACCTCCTGGAACGTCGGATTCGCCAATCACATCCCGATGCATTTCAACTATTCCTCCTCCTCCTCCTCCTCTTCATCCTCCTGTTCGTCATCACCTTCATCATCTGCATCCTCGTCATAGCCATCGTCATCATCAACATCATCATTCATACAACCCTCACAGTAATCATCATACTCATCATCATCACCACCATTACCATCAATGAAGGTGGCAATTGCGTGCAATTGTTTACTCCAGAGTTAACCCTCCGACCGGAAGTACCATTAAAAAAGTGTTTATTCCAGAGTTAACCCTCGGACCGGAGATCCCGTGAAAAGTGATAATTCTGGAGTTAACCCCTCTTGGAGGGGAGCGCAAACAGCATTTGTGATGTTATTGAAGAGAGCGCTTGCAGACCCCGGCGAATGAACCGACGAAACAAGAAAGCACGCAACGTGTGAGAAGCAATCGCTCTAGATCAGAGCTAGAGTGACGAGCGACTTGGGCCAGAAACCCTGCAGGGCAAGAGAAACACGCACCCTGAACCAGCAAGCCTGCATAATGAAAAAACACACCTCCTAAGCCAGACAGGTCAGCAGAGCTGGAAAAACAAGCCTCCAGAGCCAGAAACATTGCAAAACTGAGGCAGAAGGGATTCATAGCAAGAGAGCGTTCGTATCCGAAGAAAGAAGCCGACGTAACCTGAGAGCAAGCAGCCCCAAACAAAACAACCTTCGGAGCAAAACATACAACCTGAAGAGCGAGGAAAGGTGGCTCAATAACCGGGCGACTCAATAATCAGACAGCAGGGCTAGAGGAGGGCGGCAAATCTAAAACTACGAGACCCAAACATCACCCCCCTGAGCAGCCAGACGAAAAGTCGTCCATAACGTGACAGGCTGTGGAACTGGATTGGAAAACGAGTCGATTGCAGAGAAGCCGGCGCGACTTCAGGAAGTAACCCCTGGCAACAGAAAGCCCGAAAGGCAAATGAAAGGAGCGACTGCGCCGCCGTAAATGGCCAGCCCCAGGGCGATAATGTTTCGAGCACGGGGCCCAGGAAGTGAAAAGAGCATGCGCCGCGGAATTAGAGAAGAGGCGAAATGGTGGCCAGAGGGGCGCTTCAGATGCAGAGAGGTTTAATCTGGAGTAAACCCTTTCCTGTGGTGAGGCACTGCAGGTGCAAGTTCACAAAGGTTTAATCCAGATTAAACCTTTTTTAACTCGTGATTCTTCAGGCTTCCGCCACATCCGCCGACCCCTTGGATTTTCCTCGGGATCGTTCGCCACAGCTTCCTTGCAAACCGTGGGAAAATGAGGCTGTTCAGGGCCCGTCACAGCGAGAAGGGGAGCCGACATGGGTCGCAAACTGGCCCAGAGGGCTTCCAGACGGCCCAAGCGAACCCCAAGACGGCACAGGGAGGTTTTTTGGGTTGTGTTTGGGGCCTTGCACGGGTGCCGGAGCCAGGGAAGTATGTTACACCCCGGAGACATCTTACGGTTGTCGGCGGTTTCCAAGCGGGATGTCCCGCTAACTGTTAATGTTCGGGGATGTTTGGGCTGACCTTGTCGATGGCAATGACGTCGTTGATGATCACGACACTGATGACGATGATCGGCTCCCTCTCCTCCTCTCCTCCTCCCCCTGCTCCTCCCTCCTGCTCCTCTTCCTGCCTCTCCTCCTCTGCCTTCTCCTGGGGGAAGAGTTTGGGGAGGGGGAACATCTCACACGCCGATGAACGTCTTGGGGCCCTCGAGGGCAATGTACGGACCCTCTTGGAGGCGTCTTGGACCGTCTGGGAGCGGGTTTGGGGGGCTCTGGGGCCGTGCAGGAGCGGGGGTCACCCCCAAAGGCGCACGTGTGAAAAATATACGTTTTACAAAGGAAACGAGCGATTTTTTGCGTCTAGAGGGCCTCTTGGGGGGAATCTTGGATGCCTGTGGGGGCGTCTGGGGAGGCCTCGTGAGCCGTCGGGAGGTCGTCGTCGATGTTTCTGATCGCTCTTGGACCGTCTGGGACCATGTGGAGCTTCGGGGAGGCAACTCGGAGCGCTCCTGGAACGCTCTTGGGGCCGTTTTCGGAGCCGTGTTGGGCCGTCTTGGACGCCTGTTGGCCCATCTTGGGCCCTCTAGGGGTCTGTGGGGGACCCTCTGCGAGGCTTCTGGGGCCGTCTGGGAGCGGGTTTGGGAGCCTCTTGGGCCGTCGGGGAGCATCGGAAAGATCCAAAGCTGAATTTTTTAAAATGTACATTTCACGAAGGGAATGGCCCAATTTTGGCGTCTAGGGACCCTTGTGGAACGCATCTCGGAGGCCCTCGGGGGAACTCGTGGGGACCTCTTCTGCCGTCGAGGACGCCTCGTGGCCCGTCTTCGGGCAAACTTGGACGTCTTGGAGCGCTCGTGGGGCGTCCCAAACCCATTTCGAGGCCACCAGACGCGTCCCTACACGAATTCCACGTGTTTTTCCACGTTTTTCGGGAGCGGATGAGACCTCCGGGGGGTTCCGGGCCGTCCGGGGCCGTAGGCTACCAGACGCGTCCCTACACGAATTTCGCGTGTTTTTCAACGTTTTTCGGGAGCGGATGAGACCTCCGGGGGATTCCGGGCCGTCCGGGGCCGTCCGACCGGACCCCCCCCCCTCCAAATGGACCGGACCGGGCTCCCGGGGGAGGGGTTTGGGGAGGGGGAACATCTCACACGCCGATGAACGTGTTGGGGCCCTCGAGGGCTATGTACGGACCCTCTTGGAGGCGTCTTGGACCGTCTGGGAGCGGGTTTGGGGGGCTCTGGGGCCGTGCAGGAGCGGGGGTCACCCCCAAAGGCGCACGTGTGAAAAATATACGTTTTACAAAGGAAACGAGCGATTTTTTGCGTCTAGAGGGCCTCTTGGGGGGAATCTTGGATGCCTGTGGGGGCGTCTGGGGAGGCCTCGTGAGCCGTCGGGAGGTCGTCGTCGATGTTTCTGATCGCTCTTGGACCGTCTGGGACCATGTGGAGCTTCGGGGAAGCAGCTCGGAACGCTCCTGGAACGCTCTTGGGGCGTTTTCGGAGCCCTCTTGGGCCGTCTTGGACGCCTGTTGGCCCATCTTGGGCCCTCTAGGGGTCTGCGGGGGGCCCTCTGCGAGGCTTTTGGGGCCGTCTGGGAGCGGGTTTGGGAGCCTCTTGGGCCGTCGGGGAGCATCGGAAAGATCCAAAACTGAATTTCTAGAAAAGGAACATTTCACGAAGGGAATGGCCCAATTTTGGCGTCTAGGGACCCTTGTGGAACGCATCTCGGAGGCCCTCGGGGGAGCTCGTGGGGACCTCTTCTGCCGTCGAGGACGCCTCGTGGCCCGTCTTCGGGCAAACTTGGACGTCTTGGAGCGCTCGTGGGGCGTCCCAAACCCATTTCGAGGCCACCAGACGCGTCCCTACACGAATTCCACGTGTTTTTCCACGTTTTTCGGGAGCGGATGAGACCTCCGGGGGGTTCCGGCCCGTCCGGCCGGACCCCCCCCCCTCCCTCCAAATGGACCGGACCGGGCTCCCGGGGGAGGGGTTTGGGGAGGGGGAACATCTCACACGCCGATGAACCCCAAGGGGTCGGCGGATTACACACTTTTTCGGGGGGATCCGGACCCCTCCCCTTTTGAAAGGGGGGGAGGGGGGGGGGTCCCGACGACGGACCAGGAAAGGGGGGAGGGGGGGGGGTCCCCGACGACGGATCGGGGAAGGGGGGGGGGGGTCCCGACGACGGATCCAGGAACGGGGGGGGGGAGAGGTTTCCCCCCCCCTTCTGGGGAGATCCAGCGGCGCGCCCTCCTGATCATCATCATCATCATCATCATCATCATCATCATCATCATCATCATCATCATCATCATCATCATCATCATCATCATCATCAGCAACATCACCAGCAACATCAACATCATCATCATCATCATCATCATCATCATCATCATCATCATCATCATCATCATCATCATCATCATCATCATCATCATCATCATCATCATCATCGGGACACCACCATCATCGTCACCATCATCATCATCATCACCAGCATCATCATCAGCGGGGCACCATCATCATCAACATCATCATCATCACCATCATCGGGCCACCACCATCAAAATCATCAGCATCACCTCATCATCATCCTCATCGTCGTCATCATCATCATCATCGGGGCACCATCATCGTCATCATAAACATCACCATCATCATCGGGACACCATCACCATCATTACCATCATCATCATCAACCGCATCATCATTAACCTCGTATTCATCATCATCCGGACACCATCATCATCGTCATCATCTCATCATCTTTCCATCATCAGCAACAACAACATCAACTTCGGGGCACCATCATCATCATCAGCAACATCATCATCATCGGGGCACCATCATCATCACCACGATCACCATGATCGTCATCAGCATCGTCAACATCATCATCCTCATCATCATCGTCGTCATCATCATCATCGGGACACCATCATCATCACCACCATCACCATCATCATCATCAACGTCAACATCATCAACATCATCATCATCACCACGATCACCATCATCATCATCAACATCGTCAACATCACCATCATCGTCGTCATCATCGGGACACCATCATCACCACCATCACCATCATCATCATCTTCATCATCATCATCGTCAACATCATAAACATCATCATTATCATCATCATCATCATCATCATCATCATCGGGACACCGACGGGACACCGGCGGGACACCGGCGGGACACTGGCCCCCGAGCGGGACACCGCGGAGCACCGGTTGCCGGAAGGGAGACTTTTGGTCCGGCCGCGCCTCAGCTACAGGAGACTTATTTCTCGCCCGCCCACGCAGCTTCGCCTCGCCCGCACGCACGGCACGCACGAACACGAAACCGAAACCGATTTCCCGGCAGGGGAGCTCTCCGTTCCACTTCGATTTCACCCCCTCACCTCCGATCATTATTACTAATAATGATAGTCTTAAATCATGATAGTACA
>CAUYUJ010002551.1:7500-30000 GCA_963575745.1 Prorocentrum cordatum | reverse complement strand
GGCGCGAATATGACCTCGGGGCGACCCCAAGAAGACCCCGTGGCCCCTGCAGGATCCAGACGCAACGTCGAAATGGCCTGGGGGCGAGCCCAAGATGGCCCAAAATGTGAGCGATGCCCTGAAGACCAAGCGCGGTGGCCCCAGAGCGCCCCCCCGGTGGCCGGAGCATTCCCAGAGTACAACACCATGGTCTTAAGAGGACCTGGAGATGATTTCAAGATGACCTCAAGACGACCCGCACACGTCACACATTCGCGGGGTTGGGTCCCACCGCGGGATTTATCCGGACCCCATTTTCCATGGGTGGGGCGCATTGGCTGGACTAGTATTATATTATTAAAGGGGGAACTACTCGCCAAGGATCCCTCCGAGACCACGCAAGAGGGATATCTTGCGAGGCTTCTAGGGGGAGATTGACCCTCAGCCCCGTCGGGGCCGTTGCCATGAGGGCTGCAACGTAGGCGAGCACGCAGTGCCATCGGGTCCAATTCAGAAAATTCATGGAACTGTCGGGGCGGCGATGCGTCGTTTTTTTCGCAAGGCGACAACAAAACGACAGCAGGGACAGGTCAGTTGCCCCCGAATCTTCTGCAAATCAACCTTGAGCCGCCATGGTGCGGATTGCGGCAGGCGCGACCAGGCTGCGTAGTTGTTTATTCGCAAGGCGACAGCAAGGCGACAGCACAGCGACAGCATAGACAGTTCAGTTGTCCCCAAATCCTCTGCAAATCAACCTTGAGCCGACATGGCACGGAGTGCGGCAGGCGCGATCAGGCTGCGTAGTTGTTCTATTCGCAAGGCGACGGCAAGACGTTAGCCAAGGCACAGCAGGGACAGTTGAGTTGCCCCCGAATCCGCTACAAATGATGCGGACTGCGGCAGGCGCGATCAGGCTGCGTAGTTTTGCATTCGCAAGGCGACGGCAAGGCGACTGCAAAGCGACAGGAGGGGCAGTTCAGTTGCCCCCGGATCTTTTGCAAATCAACCTTGAGCCTACATGATGCGGATTGCGGCAGGCGCGATCAGTTTGAGGGGCAACGAAAGTTTAATTGGAAACTCGGAAGACCTCCAGACGACCCAGACAGGATGCCTGGGCGGCCCCATGGCCCCAAGACGGTTCCACAACGGCCTCAGACGGGCACGACTATGACCTCGGGGCGATCTCAAGAAGGTCCCGTGGCCCCTGCAGGACCCAGACGCAACCTCGAAATGGCCTGGGGGCGAGCCCAATATGGCCCAAGATGTGAGCGATGCCCTGGAGACCAAGCACGGTGGCCCCAGAGTGACCCCGAGGTGGCCGGAGCATTCCCAGAGTACAACACCATGGTTTTTAAACCTCAAGACGACCCGCACACGTCGCACATTCGCGGGGTTGGGTCCCACCGCGGGATTTATCCGGACCCTATTTTCCATGGGTGGGATGCATGGTTGGCCGGACTAGCACTATATTATTAAAGGGGGAATTATTTGCCAAGGATCCCTCCGAGACCACGCAAGAGAAATATCTTGCTAGCTTTCTAGGGGGAGAGGGGGGTTCAACGCGCCCTGCCCCTCAACCCCATCGGGGCCGTTGCCAAGAGGACTGCGACGTAGGCGAGCACGCAGTGCCTTGGGGCCTAATTCAGACAATTCAAGGAACTTTCGGAGCGGCGATGCGTAGTTTTATACTTGCAAGGCGGCGGCAAGGCGATAGCAAAGCGACATCAGGCACAGTTCAGTTGCCCCCGAATCCTCTGCAAATCAACCTTGAGCCGCCATGATGCGGACTGCGGCAGGCGCGATCGGGTTGCGTAGTTTTTTATTCGCACGGCGACGGCAAGGCGACAGCAAAGCGACAGCAAAGTGACAGCATGGACAGTTCAGTTGCCCCTAAGACCTTTGCACATCAAGCTTGAGCCACCATGATGCGGATTGCGGCCGGCGCGATCAGGCTGCGTATTTTTTCATTCGCAAGGCGACGGCAAGGCGACAGCAAAGCGACAGCAGGGACAGTTCAGTTGCCCCCGGAAGCTTTCGAATCAACCTTGAGCCACCATGATGCGGATTGCGGTAGGCGCGATCAGGCTGCGTAGTTTTTTCTCGCAAGGCGACGACAGGGCGGCAGCAAAGCGACATCAGGGACAGTTCAATTGCCCCCGAATCCTTTGCAAATCAACCTTGAGCCGACATGATACTGAGTGCGGTAGGCGCGATCAGGCTGCTTAGTTCTTGATTTGCAAGGCGACGGCAAGGCGACAGCAAAGCGACAGCATGGACAGTTCAGTTGTCCCCGAAACCTTTACAAATCAACCTTGAGCCACCATGATGCGGATTGCGGTAGGCGCGATCAGGCTGCGTAGTTTTTTTACTCGCAGGGCGACGGCAAGGCGACAGCAAAGCGACAGTGGGGACAGTTCACTTGCCCCCTAGTCCTCTTCAAATCAACCTTGAGCCGAAGTGATACGGAGTGCGGCAGGCGCGATCAGGCTTAGGCGCAACGAAAATTGCATTGGAAACTCGGAAGACCTCCAGACGACCCAGACAGGATGCCTGGGCGGCCCCATGGCCCCAAGATGTTTCCACGACGGCCTCAGACGGGCACGAATATGACCTCGGGGCGACCTCAAGAAGACCCCGTGGCCCCTGCAGGATCCAGACGCAACGTCGAGATGGCCTGGGGGCGAATCCAAGATGGCCCAAGATGTGAGCGATGCCCTGGAGATCAAGCGCGGTGGCCCCAGAGCGACCCCGATGTGGCCGGAGCACTCCCAGAGTGCAACACCATGGTCTCAAGACGACCCGAACACGTCATACACTCGCGGGATTGGGTCCCGCCGCGGGATTTATCCGGACCCTATTTTCCATGGGTGGGATTTATGGTTGGCTGAACTACAACTCTATTATTAAAGGGGGGCTACTCGCAAAAGATCCATCCGAGACCACGCAGGAGGGATATCTTGCTAGGTTTCTAGGGTGAGAGGGGGTTCAACGCGTCCTACCCCTCAACCCCATCGGGGCCGTTGCCAAGAGGGCTGCGACGTAGGCGAGCACGCAATGCCTTGGGGCCCAATTCAGACAATTCAAGGAACTTCCGGAGCGGCGATGCGTAGTTTTTCATTCGCAAGGCGACGGCAAGGCGACAGCAAAGCGACAGCAGGGACAGTCCAGTTGCCCCCGAATCTTCTGCAAATCAACCTTGAGCCGCCATGATACGGATTGCGGCAGGCGCGATCAGGCTGCGTAGTTTTTTACTCGCAAGGCGACAGCAAAGCGACAGCAAAGCGACAGCAGGGACAGTTCAGTTGTCCCCGAATCTTCTGCAAATCAACCTTGAGCCGCCATGGTGCGGATTGCGGCAGGCGCGATCAGGCTGCGTAGTTTTTCTACTCGCAAGGCGACAGCAAGGCGACAGCAAAGCGACAGCATGGACAGTTCAGTTTCCCCCGAATCCTTTACGTATCAACCTGGAGCCACCATGATGCGGATTGCGGCCGGCTCGATCAGGCTGCGTAGTTTTTGTACTTCGCAAGGCGACAGCAAGGCGACAGCAAAGCGGCAGCAGGGACAGTTCAGTGCCCCCTAGTCTTCTGCAAATCAACCTTGAGCCGACATGATACGGAGTGCGGCAGGCGCGATCAGGCTTCGGCGCAACGAAAGTCTCATTGGAAACTCGGAAGACCTCCAGACGACCCAGACAGGATGCCTGGGCGGCCCCATGGCCCCAGGATGTTTCCACGACGGCCTCAGACGGGCACGAATCTGATCTCGGGGCGACCTCAAGAAGACCCCGTGGCCCCTGCAGGATCCAGACGTAACGTCGAAATAGCTTGGGGGCGAATCCAAGATGGCCCAAGATCAAGCGCGGTGGCCCCAGAGCGACCCCGAGGTGGCCGGAGCACTCCCAGAGTACAACACCATGGTCTTAAGCGCGTCTGGAGATGGTTTCAAGATGACCTCAAGACGACCCGAACACGTCATACACTCGCGGGATTGGGTCCCGCCGCGGGATTTATCCGGACCCTATTTTCCATGGGTGGGATTTATGGTTGGCTGAACTACAACTCTATTATTAAAGGGGAGACTACTCGCGAAGGGTCCTTCCGAGACCACGCAAGAGGAATATCTTGCTAGCCTTCTAGGGGGAGAGGGGGGTTCAACGCGCCCTGCCCCTCAACCCCATCGGGGCCGCTGCCGCGGGCTGCAATGTAGGCGAGCACGCAATGCCATCGGGCCCAATTCAGAAAATGCAAGGAACTTTCGGAGCGGCGACGCGTAGTTTTTCATTCGCAAGGCGACGGCAAGGCGACAGCAAAGCGACAGCAGGGACAGTCCAGTTGCCCCCAAATCTTTTGCAAATCAACCTTGGGCCGCCATGATGCGGATTGCGGCGGGCGCGATCAGGCTGCGTAGTTTTTTACTCGCAAGGCGACAGCAAGGCGACAGCAAGGCGACAGCAAAGCGACAGCAGGGACAGTTCAGTTGTCCCCGAATCCTCTGCAAATCAACCTTGAGCCGCCGTGATGCGGATTGCGGCAGGCGCGATCAGGCTGCGTAGTTTTTCTACTCGCAAGGCGACGGCAAGGCGACAGCAAAGACACAGCAGAACCAGTTCAGTTGCCCCCGAATCTTCTGCAAATTAACCTTGAGCCGCCATGGTGCGGATTGCGGCCGGCTCGATCAGGCTGCGTAGTTTTTTTAATTCGCAAGGCGACAGCAAGGCGACAGCAAAGCGACAGCAGGGACAGCTCAGTTCCCCCCTAATCCTTTGCAAATCAACCTTGAGCCGACATGATACGGAGTGCGGCAGGCGTGATCAGGCGTAGGCGCAGCGTAAGTTTCATTGGAAACTCGGAAGACCTCCAGACGACCCAGACAGGATGCCTGGGCGGCCCCATGGCCCCAAGATGGTTCCACGACGGCCTCAGACGGGCACGAATATGACCTCGGGGCGACCTCAAGAAGACCCCGTGGCCCCTGCAGGATCCAGACGTAACGTCGAAATTGCCTGGGGGCGAATCCAAGATGGCCCAAGATGTGAGCGATGCCCCGGAGACCAAGCACGGTGGCCCCAGAGCGACCCCGAGGTGGCCGGAGCATTCCCAGAGCACAACAACATGGTCTCAAGAGGATCTGGAGATGATTTCAAGATGGCCTCAAGACGACCCGACCACGTCTCGCAAGGCGACAGCAAGGCGACAGCTAAGCGGCAGCAGGGACAGTTCAGTTGCCCCCGCATCCTCTGCAAATCAACCTTGAGCCGAAATGATACGGGGTGCGGCAGGCGCGAACAGGCTTAGGCGTAAAGCAATTTTCTTTGGAAGCTTGGAAGACCTCCAAACGACACAGACAGGATGCCTGGGCGGCCCCATGGCCCTCAGATGATTCCACGACGGCCTCAGACGGGCACGAATATGATCTCGGGGCGACCCCAAGAAGACCCCGTGGCCCCTGCAGGATCCAGACGCAACGTCGACATGGCCTGGGGGCGAATCCAAGATGGCCCAAGATGTGAGCGATGCCCCACAGACCAAATGCGGTGGCCCCAGAGCGACCCCGAGGTGGCCGGAGCACTCCCAGAGTACAACACCATGGTCTTACGAGGATCTGGAGATGATTTCAAGATGACCTCAAGACGACCCGAACACCTCATACATTTGCGGGATTGGGTCCCACTGCGGGATTTGTCCGGACCCCATTTTCCATGGGTGGGATTTATGGTTGGCTGGACTGAAACTTTATTATTCAAGGGGGAACTACTCGCCGAGGGTCCCTCCGAGACCACGCGAGAGGGATACCTTGCTAGGCTTTTAGGGGGAGAGGGGGGTCAACGCATCCCGCCGCTCTTATCCGCATCGGGGCCTTTGCCACGAGGGCTACAACGTAGGCGAGCACGCAATGCCATCGTGGCCCATTTCAGAAAATGCAAGGAACTTTCGGAGCGGCGATGCGTAGGTTTTTATTCGCAAGGCGACAGCAAGGCGACAGTAAAGCGACAGCAGGGACAGTTCAGTTGTCCCCGAATCCTCTGCAAATCAACCTTGAGCCGCCGTGATGCGGATTGCGGCAGGCGCGATCAGGCTGCGTAGTTTTTTAGTCGCAAGGCGATAGCAAGGCGACAGCAGAGCGACAGTGGGGACAGTTCAGTTGTCCCCGAATCCTCTGCAAATCAACCTTGAGCCGAAATGATATGAGTTGCGGCAGGCGCGATCAGGCTTAGGCGTAAATAAATTTGCTTTGGAAACTCGGGGGGCCTCCAGACGACACAGACAGGATGCCCGGGCGGCCCCATGGCCCCAAGATGGTTCCACGACGGCCTCAGACGGGCACGAATATGATCCCGGGGCGACCCCAAGAAGACCCCTGCAGGATCCAGACGCAACGTCGAGATGGCCTGGGGGCGAATCCAAGATGGCCCAAGATGTGGGCGATGCCCTGGGGACCAAGCGCGGTGGCCCCAGAGCGACCCCGAGGTGGCCGGAGCACTCCCAGAGTACAACGCCATGGTCTCAAGAGGATTTGGGGATGATTTCAAGATGACCTCAAGACGACCCGAACACGTCATACGTTTGCGGGATTGGGTCTCACCGCGGGATTTATCCGGACCCTTCTTTCCATGGGTGGGATTTATGGTTGGCTGGACTAAAACTATATCATCAAAGGGGGAACAACTCGCCAAGGATCATTCCGAGACCACGCAAGAGGGATAGCTTGCTAGGCTTCTAGGGGAATGGGGGGGGTTCAACGCATCCTGCCCCTCTCATCCGCATCGGGGCCTTTGCCACGAGGGCTGCAACGTAGGCGAGCACGCAATGCCATCGTGGCCCAATTCAGAAAATGCAAGGAACTTTCGGAGCGGCGATGCGTAGGTTTTTATTCGCAAGGCGACAGCAAGGCGATAGCAAAGCGACAGCAGGGACAGTTCAGTTGTCCCCGAACCCTTTGCAAATCAACCTTCAGCCGCCATGATGCGGATTGCGGCAGGCGCGATCAGGCTGCGTAGTTTTTTACTCGCAAGGCGACGGCAAGGCGACAGTAAAGCGACAGCAGGGACAGTTCAGTTGTCCCCGAATCCTCTGCAAATTCACCTTGGAGCCGAAATTATACGGAGTGAGGCAGGCGCGATCAGGCTTAGGCGCAACGAAAGTTTCCTTGGAAGCTCGGGGGACCTCCAGACGACACTGACAGGATGCCTGGGCGGCCCCATGGCCCCAAGATGGTTCCACGACGGCCTCAGACGGGCACGAATATGATCTCGGGGCGACCCCAAGAAGACCCCGTGGCCCCTGCAGGGTCCAGACGCAACGTCGACATGGCCTGGGGGCGAATCCAAGATGGCCCAAGATGTGAGCGATGCCCCGGGGAACGAGCGCGGCGGCCCCAGAGCGACCCCGAGGTGGCCGGAGCACTCCCAGAGCACAACACCATGGTCTCAAGAGGATCTGGGGATGATTTCAAGATGACCTCAAGACGACCCGAACACGTCATACATTCGCGGGATTGGGTCCCACCGCGGGATTTATCCGGACCCTTCTTTCCATGGGTGGGCTTCATGTTTGGTAGGACTAAAACTATGTTATTAAAAGGGGGAACTACTCGCCGAGGGTCCTTCCGAGACCACGCAAGAAGGATAGCTTGCTAGGCTTCTGGGGGGGGGGTAACGCATCCTGCCCCTCAACCACATCGGGGCCGTTGCCAGGAGGGCTGCAGCGTAGGCGAGCACGCAGTGCCATCGGGCCCAATTTCAGAGCCCCGAATCATCAGGGGTAACTCGGGTCAGGGATAACTCGGGTTCCTTTTTCGGGAATCCAAGCCCGAGTTACCCCGGACCCGAGTTACCCCGGATAACTCGGGCGTCCAGAGCCCCAGCATCATCAGGGGTAACTCGGGTCAGGGATAACTCGGGTTCCTTTTTCGGGAATCCAAACCCGATTTACCCCGGACCCGAGTTACCCCGGATAACTCGGGCGCCCAACAATTCAGAAAATGCTAGGAACTTCCTGGGCGGCGATGCGTTTTTTTTTTTGTTCCGCAAGGCGACAGCAAGGCGACGGCAAAACGACTGCAGCGTCAGTTCAGTTGTCCCCGAATCAATTGCAAATCAACCTTGAGCCGCCATGATGCGGAGTGCGGCAGGCGCAATCAGGCTGCGTAGTTTTTTAGTCGCAAGGCGACGGCAAGGCGACAGCAAAGCGACAGCAGGGACAGTTCAGTTGTCTCCGAATCCTTTGCAAATCAACCGTGAGCCGCCATGATGCGGATTGCGGCAGGCGCGATCAGGCTGCGTAGTTTTTTACTCGCAAGGCGACAGCAAGGCGACAGCAAAGCGACAGCTGGCACAGTTCAATTATCCCCGGATCTGCTGCAAATCAACCTTGAGCCGAAATGATACGGAGTGTGGCAGGCGCGATCAGGCTTGGGCGCAACGAAAGCTTCCTTTAGGCGTAACGAAAGTTTCCTTGGAAACTCGGAAGACCTCCAGACGACCCAGACAGGATGGCTGGGCGGCCCCATGGCCCCAAGATGTTCCCACGACGGCCTCAAACGGGCGCGAATATGATCTCGGGGCGACCCCAAGAAGACCCCGTGGCCCCTGCAGGATCCAGACGCAACGTCGACATGGCCTCGGGGCGAATCCAAGATGGCCCAAGATGTGAGCGATGCCCCGAAGACCAAGCGCTGTGGCCCCAGAGCGACCCCGAGGTGGCCGGAGCGCTCCCAGAGCACAACACCATGGTCTTAAGAGGATCTGGAGATGATTTCAAGATGACCTCAAGACGGAACACGTCATACATTCGCGGGATTGGGTCCCACCGCGGGATTTATCCGGACCCTATTTTTCATGGGTGCGATTTATGGTTGGCTGGACTACAACTATATTATTTAAGGGAGAACCACTCGCCGAGGATCCCTCCGAGACCACGCAAGAGGGATATCTTGCTAGGCTTCTAGGGGGAGAGGGGGGTTCAACGCATCCTACCCCTCAACCCTATCGTGGCCGTTGCCAAGAGGGCTGCAACGTAGGCGAGCACGCAGTGCCATCGTGGCCCAATTCAGAAAATGCAAGGGGGTCATCGGGGCGGCGATGCGTAGTTTTTTATTCGCAAGGCGACGGCACGGCGACAGCAGAGCGACAGCAGGGACAGTTCAGTTGCCCCCGAATCCTTTGCAAATCAACCTTGAGCCGCCATTGTGCGGATTGCGGTAGGCGCGATCGGGCTGCGTAGTTTTTTATTCGCAAGGCGACAGCAAGGCGACAGCAATGCGACAGCAAAGCGCCAGCAGGGACAGTTCAATTGCCCCCGGATCCTCTGCAAAACAACCTTGAGCCGAAATGGTACGGAGCGCGGCAGGCGCGATCAGGCTGCGTAGTTTTTTACTCTCAAGGCGACGGCAAGGCGACAGCAAAGCGACAGCAGGGACAGTTCAGTTGTCTCCGAATCCTTTGCAAATCAACCTTGAGCCGCCATGATGCGGATTGCGGCAGGCGCGATCAGGCTGCGTAGTTTTTTTACTCGCGAGGCGACAGCAAGGCGACACCAAAGCGACAGCAGGCACAGTTCAGTTGTCCCCGAATCTTCTGCAAATCAACCTTGAGCCGGAATGATTCGGAGCGCGGCAGGCGCGATCAGGCATAAGCGTAAAGACATTTTCCTTGGAAGCTCGGAAGACCTCCAGACGACCCAGACAGGATGCTTGGGCGGCCCCATGGCCCCAGGATGGTTCCACGACGGCTTCAGACGGGCACGAGTATGACCTCGGGGCGACCCCGAGAAGACCCCGTGGCCCCTGCAGGATCCAGACGCAACGTCAAATCGCCTCGGGGCGAATCTAAGACGGCCCAAGATGTGAGCGATGCCCTGGAGACCAAGCGCGGTGGCCCCAGAGCTACCCCGAGGTGGCCAGAGCACTCCCAGAGTACAACACCATGTCTTAAGAGGATCTGGAGATGATTGCAAGACGACCTCAAGACGACCCGAACGCGTCATACATTCGCGGGATTGGGTCCCACCGCGGGATGTATCCGAACCTTTTTTTTCCATGGGTGGGATTGGTTGGCTGACTAACACTACGATTAAGCGGAGAACTTCTCGCCAAGGATCCTTCCGAGACCACGCAAGAGGGATATCTTGCTAGCTTCTAGGGGGAGAGGGGGTTCAGCCCCTCAGCCCCATCGGGGCCTTTGCCAAGAGGGCTGCACCGTAGGAGAGCACGCAATGCCATCGGGCCCAACTCAGAAAAATGCAAGGGACTTTCAGAGCGGTGATGCGTAGTTTTTCTCTCAAGGCGACGACAAGGCGACAGCAAAGCGACAGCAGGGACAGTTCAGTTGTCCCCGAACCCTTTGCAAATCAACCTTGAGCCGCCATGATGCGGATTGCGGCAGGCGCGATCAGGCTGCGTAGTTTTTCACTCGCAAGGTGACAGCAAAGCGACAGCAGGGACATTTCAGTTGCCCCCGAATCCTTTGCAAATCAACCTTGGGCCGACATGATGCGGAGCGCGGCAGGCGCGATCAGGCTGCGTAGTTTTTCATTCGCAAGGCGACGGCAAGGCGACAGCAAAGCGACAGCAGAGACAGTTCAGTTGCCCCCGAATCCTTTGCAAATCAACCTTGAGCCGCCATGATGCGGATTGCGGCAGGCGCAATCAGGCTGCGTAGTTTTTCACTCGCAAGGCGACAGCAAGGCGACACCAAAGTGACAGCAGGCACAGTTCAGTTGTTCCCGAATCCTCAGCCATTCAGACGTGGGCCAAAATTATACGGAATGCGGCAGGCGCGATCAGGCATAAGCGTAAAGACATTTTCCTTGGAAGCTCGGAAGACCTCCAGACGACCCAGACAGGATGCTTGGGCGGCCCCATGGCCCCAGGATGGTTCCACGACGGCTTCAGACGGGCACGAATATGACCTCGGGGCGACCCCGAGAAGACCCCGTGGCCCCTGCAGGATCCAGACGCAACGTCGAAATGGCCTCGGGGCGAATCTAAGCCGGCCCAAGATGTGAGCGATGCCCTGCAGACCAAGCGCTGTGGCCCCAGAGCGACCCCGAGGTGGCCGGAGCACTCCCAGAGCACAACACCATGTCTTAAGAGGATCTGGAGATGATTGCAGGATGACCTCAAGACGACCCGAACACGTCATACATTCGCGGGATTGGGTCCCACCGCGGGATTTATCCGGACCCTATTTTTCATGGGTGCGATTTATGGTTGGCTGGACTACAACTATATTATTAAAGGGGGAACTACTCGCCGAGGATCCCTCCGAGACCATGCAAGAGGGATATCTTGCTAGGCTTCTAGGGGGAGGGGGGTTCAACACATCCTGCCCCTCAACCCCATCGGGGCCGTTGCCAAGAGGGCTGCAACGTAGGCGAGCATGCAATACCATCGGGCCCAATTCAGAAAATGCCGAGGAACTTTCGGAGCGGCGATGTAAATCTGGCGAACATTTGAGGTCCTACGACCAGCACAAACGCAGTGGTCCAAGGGCGACAGGAGGCTTGCGAAGTCGAATACAGGCACGATTTACCTCGCCAGAACAATGGGTTATGTTCCCAATTGGTCTGCCGATCAAGCACGTGATGGCACCGAAGGAAAACCCCCAACCATGATCTGTTTAGGGCTATCGGGCTATATGGCTAGCCAAAACAATGGGTTATGCTCCCTTGTTGGTTGCCGATCAAGCAAATGATGGAACCGGAGTAAAACCCAGTCATGATCTCTTCAGGGCTATAGGGCAATAGGGTTATAGGGATATATGGTTATAAGGCTATAAGGCTATAGGGCTATAGGGCTATGGGACCATGGGGATATGGCGCTATAGGGCTATAGGGTTATAGGGCTATAGGGCTAGAGGGTTATAGGGCTATGATGCTATAAGGCTCTATTGGGCGATAGGGCTATACTGCTATAGAGCTATAGGGCTATAGGGCAATACGGCTATTAGGGCTACAGGGCTATAGAGCTATATATATAGAGAGAGAGAAAGAGAGAGCTATAGGGCTATGGGGCTATAGGGCTATTTGGCGATTGGGCTACTGGGCTATAGGGCGATATGGCCATAGGGCTATCGGCTCTACGGCCATAGGGAGATAGAGCGCCCGGGCACCCGGGCACTTCCGGGCACCCCCAGGCACCTGGGCGCCCGGGCACCCGGCCGGCCACCGACATCGGCGGCCCACCTCACTTAATGATACCAGAGAAACATCCCAATCATAATCTTTTTAGGGCTGTAGGGCTACAGGGCTATATGGGCTCTTGGGCGCTATATGGGCTATATGGCTATATGGGTTATAGGTCTATATAGGGCGATAGGGATATAGGGTAATAAGGCTATAGGGCTACAGGGCACCGGGCACCTGGGCACCTGGCACTTAGGCACCCACCCGCGCACCGGGCACCCGTCACCCGGGCACCCGGGCACCCGGGCATCCGGGCACCCGGGCCCGGCCACCGAATCGGCGGCGAACCCGGGCACCCGGGCGCCCGGGCACCCGGGCCCGGCCACCGAATCTGCGGCGATCCCGGGCACCCGGGCACCCGGGCACCCGGGCACCCAGGCCCGGCCACCGAATCGGCGGCACACCTCACGTACCCTTAAATCCGCTAGGGCCCCTACAGAGGCAAGCTCTGATTGGGGAACCATTTGAATCCGCTAGGACCCCATACATAAGCAAATTCTGATTGGAGAATAAACCCTCATGCCGATGCGAGCCGTAGTTTCGCTTCCCTGAACCGTTCAAGACGAGGTTCGTTGCGTGCAGTCTTTGGGAAAGGGTCAATGCAGAGCGGCCGAATGGCGGCCCGTTGTGCGGAGGCGCATCGACCCGACCGAAGTTCGAATGAGATGCCTTCCTCTCTGTTCATTGATCTGGCCCGACGTGAAAGACGATCAAATTGAACCAAAGATTAAATTGCAGCTCTAGGGTGAGAACCTTGCAGTGGACGGAACCGTTCCCCCCGCGGCCGCATGGTTGGTGGGCGCGCGCGTATAGAAATAGGACAGACTCAGTCGTTCCTTCACTCCGCATTTCCCCATCGAGCTTGCCGTCGCGAATCTCGAAGCCTTAAGGGCCGGCCATGCATGACTTCCGAAGACGAGAAAAGGATGCATGAGAAATTGTTGGACCTTGGTCTCAACCGCCCCAACGCCTACACTGTCGATCGCCAATTTGTGGAGAAGCCCGAGTTCGAGTGCGAAATAGGCCCTGGGGCCATTTATTCGAAGAGCCCGTCCAACGATGGCGGAAATATTGAAGAGGCTTTCCAGTTTACCGATGCGAATGCCAGAATGACTTTTGACACAACCAAGATCATATTTACGATTGCGAGGGCCAAAGATGCACTGAGACGTCCTTTCGGGCAAACAGTCGCCAAGGAAGGGACGGACTTGTCTAAGGGTCCCCAGGCGGAGATTGCCGTTGAAATTTGTGGGCGCGACGCGGTAGCGGCAGCGCTCAAAGATTCATTGCAATACGTAGTTGTTGACGTAATGTTCGATGACAAGGATGAAGACATCCTCTGCGAGAGGCTTGGCAAGCTCATTGATAATTTCCGGGAAAAGAAGAGTGCCCCTGCCCGATTTGAGAACGGGCCCCTTCGCGCAATGAACATTATCTGAGAATGCATAGCTCGTGGACTTTATCGTGCAAGAACAAGGCAGTGCGCCCCCGACAGACATGCAAAGTGCGCTGGGTGCCCAGGACGAGAAACAATATCTAGTTGATAGGGTGCAACGTTGCCCGCAGCAGATGCAGAGATCTTCACATGAAATCGACGAGAAAATAGGGGGCAGTCAAAAGCTCCGACTTGCTGGAGACACTGATCGCGGAGTTGGGGCCCAGGATGATTGATCTCATTGGAGGAGCCGTTGCAGGGTAAATGCGCTGAGATGCGGGGGCGCTTGGTCGCCGACCATGGTCAGCAAAACGCCGCGATCGCCATCGGGATTCTGCTTGATGTTTCGAAGGGTGGGCCCCCCCGGCATCGGCTCAGCCGATGTTGGCACGCCCGCCGACGACACAATGCGGAGCATTGTGACCAGAAGGGAAAGGCAGCAACAGTCTGCGCCTCCAGCCGCGCAGTCACTTGTGTCCGATAAGACAGCCATCTCGGAAGGAACTGCTACCGGCTTAGCCGGCAGTGCTCCGTCGCCAGATCCGTTGAAACTTATGGGGGGTGAAGAAGAGAGCGTTCGTTCACTGCGTTGGCTCAGTCGGCGCTTCTTCTGCTCTCCCTACCCCCCCGTGCCGCTAGCGGGCAATGCGCTGGCTGCGGTCTCCGATGGCCGCGCCCTCCGCGACGGCGCGCCCAGGCTGAGCCAGGCTGCCTCCGCGGCGCGATGCCCTACCAGGCCCGCCGCCGACGCCGGGGCGGAGCTGGGGCCGCGAGGCTGGGCCCAGGCAGGCCTCAGCATCGCAGAGTGAGCCAAGGCAGCGGATGCTTCGGGCACATCAAAGACAACAAGGGCAATGGGCGGAGCGCGGCGCATCGGGCTGGCGCCAGGCGCCGAGTGTACGCATGACCCAGAGCAACTAATTACTACAGAGACCAACATCAGGGCCAATGGAACAGCCACCATTATGATCACCATGGAACTGATGGCAAATACGTGCGCAATTATGCTGAGAGGAAGTGGCAGCGTTGAGCTGACGACTATTATGATCGTCATCGTACGAGGTGACGGGGAAAATTGCTGGCCACGACTCAGTCGGGGCTGCTCTACATGCTCTACAGGAACGGGACAAAGTGCCTGCACATGAACTTCAACGTTCACTTTTGATGCCAGGGGGTTCGTGGGAGTCGTCGGTCCGTTGCGGCCCTCCCCAAGGGAGATCCTGCGGGATTGTCCCCTGGCGCCGAAAAATTGAATGGTGGTTGGCGCTGAAGGGGGGCCAATGTGCCTCAGGGGGTGCCGGGAAACCGCGGTGTTCCTTGGGGTGGGTTTGAAGCGTGGGGCCCACGCGGCCCGCCGCCGGGGGAGCGGCTGCCCGTCGGCGCGAGAGTTGAAAGGTTGTGGACCGTCGTCTTCGTCGTCCTCTCTCCTTTGTTCTCGTGTGTACAGTTGCTCATAGCTTAGCGGGCTAAGGAAAGCATGTCAGAGACACCTATCTTGAGGGATGAGACCAACGCTTCACTTTCATCATCAAACCCCACTTTTGCCAGAAACAGCGTTCCTCTAGCGAATGACTCTTTTGCGCGCCCCAGAGGGAGGCCGCGGGCGGCCTTGGCAAAAAATCGGGAGGGGGGCGACGCGCGCACCTGAGCGCAGCGACACGTGTGGGCGGCCCAGACCCCGTCGAGTTGTGACAGAATCACGACGGGAGGTTTTTCGCTATTTTCGGCCTCTGGGGGCCCTTGCCAGGCCTCGGGGCCGTCGAGAACCTGCTCGGGATGAAAAACCAGCCACGGGGAATGGGTCCGGACCCCTGGGGGTCGCGTCATGAAAACATCATGACGCCAGGGGTTTGGGGGGGCTGCCTGAAAGATTGACGGCGCACACTACCAGACAGTATCTGGCATTGTACCGCGCCTCCACGTGCCGGGGGGGCATTGTGGAGAGTAGATGAGAGCCCCACGTGGGAGCTGGTGAATTGGAGCTGGAATCGTGGTTGTTGGTGCTTTCCGACGAGGCTAGTTACTGTCGTTGCTCCGCCCAGCTCGTAGCCATTCCATCAAAAACGTGTGAAACCTGGCCAGTTGTGCATATCAAAGAAGCACAACTTGCTCATGTATCCTCATCCCCCGCAGCCACTTCGGCTCCAGAATCGAAGTTGTCCACGAATAGGCAACAAGGGGCACTCAAGCCGAAACCGTACCGGCCTCCCAATCATACATATTTCAGTGGTTGAGCGTACATTTTGCCCGGTCCATTGAGGGATTTGTTGATGCAGCTCTCCAGTTCCGCCGAGGAGCTTGAACCTTTGGTCGGACAGCGTGACGATGAAGTGGCCAACGCTATCAGGGTCACTGTCCTTGCTGGGGGCATCGGCATCCTCGGATCCGCCGCGACCGAACTAATCGTTTTCACACTTGACAAGATCGATGCGGACCCGACTGCCTTTTCCGAAACTGAAACCGTGTATTGCCAGTGCCTTTTGTGGATTGGCTGGTGTTTGGCATCATCCACGTACATGCTCGTGATCGATAGGTTCGGCCGTAAGGCTCCTTGCTACACGTTGGCTCTAATCGCAATAATCGCCGGCATAGCTAGCACGCGGGCCACACAAGTTTGGTTCTACGGTGTGGCGATGTTCGTGGTAGGCTACACGCTGCCACCCTCAGGTCAGATAGGCTTCCTGCTTGTCCAGGAGACGGTGGTGGAGCGCCTGAGGCCTGCCTGCCAGATCGCATGGCTCATGTGCTACAGCCTCGGACTCATCATCATGGCGGTTCTCTGCTGGACGGTGACCGCTTCGATGAACTGGCGCCTGGAGACCGCCCTGTGGTATCTGCCGATGCTGGTTATTGTGCTGATGGGTATAGTATTTGCCAGCGAGTCCCCAGCCTACACGACGCGGGACAAAGGGAGCGCGGCCACGGCGGAGGCCGCGCAGGGGGAAGGCTGGAGCGAGCTGCGCATACTTCTCGGCGAGGGGTTGTGGAGGACCACGGCCCTCACTTGCGTCTGCTGGACGGGTGTGTGTGCGAGCTACTACGGGCTGTCCTATTCATCCGAGAACCTGTCCTCGAACGTGTACCTCAACATCATTTTGTTCTCCGCGGTGGACATCGTCTCCTGGGGCCTCACCGGGCCCACGCTGCTCTGGGCCGGCAATAAGGACTCGCAGGTGTACGGCTTCCTGGGCTCGGCGGTGTCTCTGTTTCTTGCCGCCATGATGCCCACGGGCTCGGCACTGGAGGTAGGGTGCGCGCTGGCTGCGCGGCTCTGCCTCAACCTGGCATGGAGCACGGTCTATCTCCTCATCTGGAGGGCCAGCAGGCGGCGGGAGCAGAAACCATCGGAGGCCTGCGCGGATGACTTGGGCCGGCGCTGGGCCCATCGCCAGGGGTGCGTGAAAGGAGATCCAGCGCCGACCCGAGAAGGCCGCGCGCCATTCTCCGATGGTTCAAGCTCCGTGTCGTCGTGCGGTCCTCTGCCATCGTGGAGTGCTTCCCGCCCCACTGCCGGTCCGCGGCGATTGGGGTGTCGAACGGGGTGGCCAGGCTCTTCACCTCTGCTGCGCCTCTCTGTGCCCTGGTGCCAACGGGCCTCTCCTACAGCGTGCTCGCGGCACTGTGCGGGGCCGCGATGGTGGCCACCTGGCTGCTGGACTTGCCGCCGGGAGCCTGCGAGGCGCCACCTCTCGCGCGCGCGGAGGAGGGACATGCTAAGGCGAAGGCCGTCTCCTGAGGCTGGCTCAATGCGTCGGCTCCCCTCCCGTGCCACAGGAGACGGCGAGGAGGCGGGGAAGGGCCGAGAAGGGGACGAAAAGCCCCGCAAAGCACCCAAGACACCCCCAGGCTGAGGTTTCAGTCTACACCCTGGATATGTTAAATTCGTTATGTTTTAGTCGATCCTCTCCAATCCGAGGGGGTGGGCCGCCTCTGCTGCCTGGGGCTCTGCCGGGCGCAGCTGTGCCAGCTGCTAGGCGAGAGGCGTCCTCCAGCGCCGCCGAGATGGGTGCACAACAGCGAATACTTTGGCAGTGCGCAGGAAGGTGGAGGGAGAGGAGGGGGAGCAGGGAGGAGGTGGGAGGAGGAGGAGGAGGAGGAGGAGGAGGAGGAGGAGGAGGAGGAGGAGGAGGAGGAGGAGGAGGAGGAGTATTTAGTACTCCGCGGGCCGTGAGCGCCTCTCCTCCCAAGCCGAAGCCAGGCTGAGACACGCGCGGGCGAGGAAAGGAAGAGGGAGGAGGACAAGCAGCCGCTCAGCCGCGGCTGCCACCTGGGGTCCCAGGAGGGGCCACCCCCAGGAATATGAGCGCCTCGACGAAGCACATGGCTGGGGTCCCAGGAGGGGCCACCCCCAGCAATACATGCACGTAGGGGCCGCCCTCGAGGATGGAGGCCAAATACCATGAAAACCACAGCGGCCTCCATATAACAAATGTTCTGAAAAGTAAAAGTAGCCGCTGGGAGAAAGTTAGAAGCTGCTGGTGCTGGGCGTCTTGCGGCACTTCTCAGCCCAAAAGCCTGCTGCTTCATCAGCCATAGCATTGGCCAGGTAGTGCTCCACCGTGGTGCCAGTGTTCGCCGCCTCTTCAATTGACATGTGGCTCTCGATCTTGACAACACTGAGCAGTGACTGATGTGGCATCAACATTTGCTTCAACTTTAACCAGAGGTCCAAGTTGGTCGTCGGGAGCCGACCTGCATTGAGCTTGGCGATGCCCTTCCCGACGTAACCCGAGTCCGTGACAAAAATGATGGGCACACCAAGCCCTAAGAGATCCTCCACCGCCCTGAGCAGGGCCGTCGTCTCCCCCCTGTTGATGGTTTGTTTCAAGGGAATGCCGCCCCTCGGAAATACAACAGCTTGACATCCATGGCAGGTTCGTGGAGGACCTGGATAACTTGGTACGACCAACCAATCCGCCGAAGCCGTGGGTCTCCAATTTGAGCACCACCAGACGCATCGCCCCCGACAAGTAGGTGCCCGCAACCTCGAAGACCATCCTTGTGGCCCATAACCTCGTCGAACGGTGTGTCAGTCGGCTCATCCACTTGCGTCCAAGACGAAGGTAACACCCCTCGAAGCCAGGGGCAAGGTAGCTCTTCATGATCCTCATGAGCACGACGGATAAGTGTCTGAGAGATGGTAGAAAAGAGGCCATTGCAGGAACAGGCCCAGCTGCGATGAAGATCCGTCTCCTCGCCGCAAGCGCATCTCTGGCAGTCCGTGGAGTCCAGCTTGCTGCTACTGAGGGTGGCTATCCTGCTGCGTGTCCAAGAGGCTCCCGTCATGACTGCTTCGATGGCACCTACCATCTCGAGTTCACCTTTCTTCCTCAGGGAAGCGAGGTGCCGACGAGCATCACGTAGATCTGCTCCTTCTGATAGGCCCTTGCCATTCCAGTGCCTCGAAGCCTTGTCCCATAGTACCCTACCGATGGTGTCCGAGATGGCGTCTTTGAGGGCATTCATGTCCTGGGGACCTTTCCCTATGATGCTGTCTGGTGCCATGAAGCGCCCCCCAGCATCCGAGATCTAAGCCCAAGGTCCCACAGGGTCCCAGCCTATGTCCAACAGCGTGGCGATCGTAGCAGAAACCACTCCAGTGATGCCACGCCACCTGTCTTTCTGCGCTCTGTCGTCGATCCTCCTCCTAGCCGCACGCCACGTTCGTCGAGCCAGCTCCAGATCGAACCCAGGTTTGAAGATGACAGCCATCCACGACTCGACCAGCCTGTGCACAATCTGGTACTGCGGGTCCTGCCTCCCCACGCGAAGTTGCAGCAAGGTGGCACGGGAACGACCGGGCCACTTCTTGGCCAGGGTCTGCCCGAGCGCCTTCCTCCAGCCGTTGATAACTGAGGGGGCCGCGCCGAACACATTGTCCGAATGGTCCGCCATCGGTAAGACTGCCATCATAGTATCTTCTTCCGAACAGCTCCTTGTGCAAAGCGCTTGACACGGTTGAACCGATTTTGTGTTCCACGTCGACGTTGAGCTTGCTTAGGGCGTCGAAAGCCAACTGTGCCCCGATCAATGCCAAGGTCCGTGGCGACGCTCTCGATCTTGACCGTGAAGCCTTCCTTGGGAAAACCGTTCTGAAGAGCTTCCCCCAGGTCAGCTTGACTGATGACGATGGTAGATTTAGTCGAAATAACCAAACACGCATCGGAACATCCTTTGGCAAATGTGAGTCCTGCCTGCAAGGCCAGACCAAGGACCCTCTTGTGCCTTCCTTCCACACGCTGAGAAACATCGTCAACCCAGGACCGTGTAGTCACCCCCGGCGTACCTCGGGCTATTCTGTCGAGAATGTTGTGCAACGCACACCTTGAGAAATCAATTGCACCTCCCAAGCCCGCAATCATGCTCTGCTCAGGGATGATGGCGTCGGAGTAGTACCCGCTATCACGTAAGAAGCGGACTCCCATGTGCAGGATCATCTCCATGGCCAGTATGCCAGGGGGAAACTCATGCTCAAATCCTGATTCAAGCAGTAACTTCCACTTGAGAGCGTCGTAGAATCCTTCGATATCCCACATCATACTCGCCTGCGCAGCCTTGAATCGTAGATAGAGCCACCGTCTCGTCCAGGTAGCTGCGCATCAGGGCCTCGCGTAAGGCAGACGATCCTGCCGCAGCAGCGTCCCGATGCCCAGCCCTATCACGAGCCCAACTGGCACGGTACTCACCTCGACAACTAGACCACAGCCTCGCAAGGTTAGACAGTACCCCGATGGCCCTGTTGTCGCCTGAAGGTTTCCTCGCGAGAGTCACCAATACTACTGTGAGCTGCCAGGGCCAGGCGACCTCCTTCTCAATCTGCTGCAATAAATGCACCAATTCCAACTTGCCTTGCTCTGGAAGCCAAACCAGATCTTTCTTACCCGGCTGCTCGATGACCTTGGCCGAGGTGCCCTTCATCTTCCTGATCTTCATCCTCCTGATGCCCTCCTCCGGCGTCTCCAAGTCGAAGGTGGGGAAGGGGGCTTTCCTGAAGCGGTCGCGCGCAGTGCTCAGAAGATACGACACCTTCTCGATATCCAAGGAAGGATCATTCCACTTCTTTCGCAAGACCTTCGCTCTGATATCCATCGCCGTGAGCGGATCGGAGGAGACGCTCAGACCGTCTTCGAACTCGTCCGTCGCTGCTGGCTTATCCTTGAAAAGTCGGAATAACTTGCCAGGCGCCGCTATGTACTGCTCCTCCGCCCATTGCGAGAACGCTAAGCACTGTGAGTAGCACTCCATGCTTTGTAGACTGCTGGCAATCTTGATGCAGTCCTCCTTGTACCTGCGGACGCTGTCATTCGTGGCAGAGCTCAACATACGAAGCTTCCTGCACCATGACTGCTTCTCCTTCCTCGGCAAAGAGGCCAGGATGGAAGTGGGAACGCTCGCTGTCGCGTCCCTCAGTCTGTTGATGAGCTTGCTGAACCTGGGGGCCTCACGTTTCGAGGTGGCCCTGTCTAGTTCCTCTAGCAAGAAAGCATTCTTACCCCACCAATCCACCCCAGGGTCCCAAGTCCGAGTGAAAGGTGGAGAAAGCACAACGTTGTTGATCCTGGCCGAACGGGCAATGCCTCTGCCGCGCTGGGCTTTGCCGTCCTTGTCCAAGCCTTCACCATCTAATAGAACATTGAAGTAGTCCTCCACCTTGCTGACCCACTTGCCAAATTGATGCCCCAAAGAGGAAGCGCTGTCGGCCGTAAGATGCCAAGCATGCGAGTCCCGAACGTAATCTTGAGGTTTTGACCACCTTTTGTCATTAGTGGTGGCGATCGAGTCCCACACCTCCTCTCCGCTGCGGAAAGACCACTTCTCGCCCAGCCCTTCATCAGCTGCTGGTGGGACTAGGTCTGCTCCTGGCTCACCCTCGGGTGGTGGGTCCTCGTCGTCCTCCTCCTCGTCATCGCAGACTCCTCCCCCAAGTCCGTAGTACCCAGGTAGTTGTAGGGCGGTGGTGCCTTGATCCCCAATCCCTTGCGAGATCCCAGCGTAGGTACTTTGGGCCTCGTAGCCGTCGGGGTAGCCACCACCACCGGCTTCCGTGTGCGCTTGCTGTTCGGGTCGGCCTTTTTCTTCGGCTGATTGGGTGGTCCGAAGGCCTTGGGAAGTCCCAGCGTTCGTCCTTATGCTTCTTTGGCCTCCATCAAGAGATCCAGCACTATGCCATAATGGGCCTTGCCCCCTTCACCAACCATATCAGTATCCGCGTGTACCCGATCGAGGTACTCAAGAGCGGACCCTGAAGCCACCACGTAGTCGATAAGTGTACCTTGCCCACCAGTGTACGCGTAATCCACATTGTCGGCAACCAATGTGTTTCCCTGCGCCAAGTTGAGCCGCCCTGCTTTCCGAAGGGCTTCAGGCGGGGAGCTCCAGTCGCACAAGATGACCCATGGTGTGGATAACGATGACACCAACGACGCCATATGACGCAACTTCTCCACATTGGCTCCTGTAATCCCCAGTCCGTCGTAGAGGTAGCCGCCAAGGATCGCGATGTGCGCACCCTTCAAGAGTACGTGCATCCCCACCAAGTCTTTTAACCGAACGCCCGTGGTGATGTTATGGTATGTCTTGTGTTTGTCGACGCTCTTGCCTTGTAAGTCGTCCATGTTCGAGGCCAGGTGTCGTCAGGACCAAGATGCCCATTTCTTGGGGACTCCCAGAGCTACTCCACCTGCCTTCGAAGTGACATGTGCCGATTCAGCACATCACCCCCGGTCATGAGAGGTGGACTCGGTAAGTGTGTTCAGGCAGGCTCAGTCGTCAACGAGGGGGCGGTTAGTGGTGGAACGTTCCCGCTGTTATTCATCGCTCCAGGGGGTCAATTTCGATCGGACCCCCCGTCATTTCTCCCAAGTGGGGGGTCTGCCTGCGCGCGATTTGTCAGTTGTCGCA
>CAUYUJ010002551.1:0-5000 GCA_963575745.1 Prorocentrum cordatum | reverse complement strand
ATTCTTCCAGGGTGGAAGAGACCCCACTCCAGACCAGGTCAGCCCTGTCTTGGGCTAAATCGTCCACATCACTATCCTCATCACCGTCTGGGAGGGGCCGATCGGGTGGTACTCGATCCCCAAGCAGACGCCTGAAACGACGACGCAGTTCCCGAAGGTCTTGATAGTGCCATCTGACAAACCTGCGGTATTGATCCTTGTCCCTGATGCCATTGAGAGTCACAAAGAAGAATGCTCGATGAGGTTCGGCCCGGATCCAACTGTCAGTGCACAACATCTCGGCGATCTCCGCCAATGGGCGGCCATAGAAATTTTCCAAGTTGATACCCATCACCCTCCGTGAGCTGTGTGAAAGGGCCTCGATGAAGTACGGTGCACACCATTCTCTCCAATGCTCAATGCTGTTGAATCTTTCTCCTCGGATATTGTGGATCCATCTTGCTGCTGAAGCTGTCATCTCATCACGTAGCAGTCGCCGTTCCCGCGCAGGATTGTCGGTCCTGGGTGACGGAACATGTGGTGGCCATCTACCCATCCAAGCCGATTGATTCGCACTGCGTCCAGCAAAACGGCTGGCCGCTTGTCCCACACGACTTTTACCCCAGGCCTCCTGTGGACTGGGTGCCGCGGGGAAAGTCGGTTGCCGCGACGAATCCAGGACGAACCTGGATTTGCAGCTGTCGCCTCAGAGAAAACAAGATTCCAAGATACCGTCCAGCCTGATACCGATATCTCATCTTCCCAAAAGAGAAAGCAATCCTGCCCTCCGTGAATGAAATGGCCGCGCAGCTCAAGGTAATCAGCATCCCAGTCAAAGCCAGGGGCCCCGAGAGGGGCCACCCCCTGGCGGTCATCTGTGAAGCCGTAGACCGCATCGGTGTTGTCCGTGCCAGGGGTCCCAGGAGGGGGCGCCCCCTGGATCGCATCTGAGTCGAAGTAGAGCTTCGCCTCCCAGTCCTCGCCAGGGGTCCCAAGAGGGGCCAACCCCCTGGTGTGCCAGAGTGCCAGGGGTCTCAAGGGGGTCCACCCCCTGGAATACCTCTGGGTCGAAGTAGTGCGCATCATCCAAATCCTTGCCAAGGGTCCCAGTAGGGGCCACCCCCTGGAATACGCGCCAGCCCTTGATGGAGCTGCCAGGGGTCTCAGCAGGAGCCACTCCCTGGAATAGCCCGCACGCTGTCGAGAAAGCCGCCGTGCCCGTAGTAGATCTGCCCGACGATCCCTCTTCACTGACCTCCCTCTGCGCTGCGACCTGTCCAAGGCTGGACGGGAGCCAGAGTTCGGCCGAGGGTGGGCTATCATCAAACACTCGGCGACGGAGTCCTCTTGGCTTTAAGGGTCTGTTCCAAGATGGCCTTGGGTTCCTTCTGCTTGTTCGTCGCTACTTGATCAACACCTTGCCAATATGAAGGAGGCGCCGACCCCGTAGCTGTCCCTGCAGTAGACTGAGGTGCCGTAGGTGCTGCCGTAGAACCTGCAGGCGCTACCGCTGCAGTGGGGGCTGCCGCTCCCGTCCCAGCTCCTTCACCACCTGTGTGCGGAGCCACTGGCCCTGGCGAAAGATTGCCCTCACGCTTCCTTAGTAGCCTGCCAGGGGCCCAGTTCCTCCACCTTTTTCTGCTGCTGCTCAGCCAACGTTGCCACCATTTGACTGAACTGTGAAGATAGCGCGGCCCTGAACTCGTCCTCGAAAGATGACTTCCGTCGCCCAAACTCGATGCGATCTTGCTCCTCCAACTCCACGTCTTCGAAGAGACCGCCGAAACTGAGCTTGAGTTCCGCCTTCTTGTCCAAGAACTCGCGTACGTCCAACATCCTCAGTTCGGGCCGCCGAACAGGTTCTGGGGCAAGTTCTTTGGCGACAGTTTCTTTCGAGACGATAGCCTCTGCCAGGCTTGCCGCGTGCTCCTTGTGCTGGTCCATGGCCGAGCCCAGCTCCTTTTCCAATCGGAGAATTCGCTTAGCAACCTTGTCCAAAGCAACTTCAGTACGTTCAACTCTCTGGGAGGCCTCGGCAAGCCTGATAGACGGGGGCTTGGGAGGAACCGCTGGTGTCTGTGCCAAAGTAGACTGTAACATGCGAGCCTGCTCTGCTGCAGCGCCGCCCTTCGCGATGATCAATCCCAAATAGGCTTCAACGTCCACGGGTACCTGTCCGCGCTGATTACCTCCACCAAGTGCAGGCCGTTGACCACTGGGGCGTCCCTTGAGGAAGTTGCTACAGTACAGGCACGTGTAGTCGAACTTTTCGAGCTGGTCGTTGTAGCAGAACTTGCAGCACACCTTGCACCAAGTGGAGGAGGAAAAGGAGGAGGAGGAGGGGAAGGAGGAGGAGGAGGAGAAGGAGGAGGAGGAGGATCGATGTTCGAGGATCGAGGACCGAGGTTTGACAGCATTTCTGGCGCGCCCTGGGCCTCCGCGCGCCCTTGGGGCCCCCCTGGAAGCCTCCGGGACTCCGGGGACCTCCGCGGGCTTCTCCATAGGTGGCCGCAGCGGGCCGCGGCTCGTCCACCAGGCCAGGATGGGCCTCCTCCTCCTCCTCCTCCTCCCCCTCCTCCTCCTCCTCCTCCTCCTCCTCCTCCTCCTCCTCCTCCCGCGGCCGGGCTGGGCCTGGGCGAGGCTCGACTACGCGTACAGTCGGACCGAGGTACGTAGCACCCCGCAGTCGCGGATAAGAGTGAGGGGGCGGCAGGGACGTCGGCAGTCTGCGAGGCTCTGAAGAAGCCCGCCGCAGGCGCCTAATTTGTACAAATTATACATCGAGCGCGCCGCAAGCGCCGATTCTTCGTTAAAGCAATGTAGGTGGGTTGCGGCGTGGATCGCGGGTGTGTCGCGGGTGGGTCACGGGTGGGTCGCGGGTGGATCGCGGGTGGGTCGCGGGTTGGGTCGCGGGTGGGTCGCAGGGCGAGTCGCGGGTGGGACGACGCCAAGAAATAATAATCATAATAACAACACCAACAACAATTATAACAATACCAGCAACAACAGCAGCAACAACAACAGCAACAGCAACAACAACATCAACAGCAACAATCATTTTACCCGCATGCGCGATGTTTCCACATGACAATCATCCCCATCATGGGGAATTTGTTTTATAGCGGGGTCCGTTATTCCCATTCCCAGATCTCCCGCCCAATGAGCTCTTGCAAACACCTACTCCGAGGAATTTCAACACATCCCGCCGCGAAAACGCATGCCCGCTCCTTGCTGGGCCGATGCGAGACCGCCAGTGGAGCCCCAGCCAAGGATAAAGCACAAGGAAGTATCGAGCGACAGGATCGCTTTGGTGGGGATGGAGGCTGTCGGCGGCGAGGCAAGGACCTGGCCCTGAATAGAAAGGGAGGAAATCTCGAGCAGGGCCGCTGTTGTTGCTGGGAGCGGCGCCAATGCTGAAGAGAGTAGGGCGCTAGTCCAGAGTAAAACGAAACGAAGTCTCGAGCGGGAACGCTGGTTTGTTGGGACGGCGGTTGTCGGCGGCGAGGAGGAACACCGCCTTGAGTAAGAAGTGAGGAAATCTCGAGCGGGAGCCGTGGTTTTGTCGGGACGGGGGCTGTCGGCGGCGAGGAAAAGCACCGTCCATGGAGAAAAAAGGAGGAAGCCTCGAGCGGGAGCGTTGTTCTTGCTGGGAGCGGCGCCAATTCAAAAGAGAGTAGGGCGCCAGTCCAGCGTAAAACGGGAGGAAGTCTCGAGCAGGAGCGCTGGTTTTGTCGGGGCGGCGGTTTTCGGCGGCGAGGAGGAGCACCGCCTTGAGTAAAGACGGGAGGAAATCTCGAGCGGGAGCGTTGTTGTTGCTGGGGGCGGGGCCGATGAGAGAAAGAGTAGCGCGCCAGTCCAAGGTAAAACGGGAGGAAGTCTCGAGCGGTAGCGCTGGTTTTGTAGCGGCGAGCAGGAGCGGGAGCGTTGTTGTTGCTGGGGGCGGGGCCGATGAGAGAAAGAGTAGCGCGCCAGTCCAAGGTAAAACGGGAGGAAGTCTCGAGCGGTAGCGCTGGTTTTGTAGCGGCGAGCAGGAGCACCGGCCCTGAGTCAAAAAGGAGGAAGTCTCGAGCGGGAGCGTTGTTGTTGTTGGGGGGCCGTTTTGGCGCCCTCCCAAAACGCTCGAGCGTGAGCCTCATTTTCAATGAAAATGTAGCCGGCGCCAAGGCGAGAACGCGAAAGCGTCTGGGGGGGGGTCCAACAATAGTAATTGTTCAGTAATTAGCATTCAACGACAACAACAACAAACCAACAACAACGAGAACCCGCATCGCGGAATCCTACTTCAGCCACGCACGCAGGGACAGTGAATGACCGTTTGGCCTCCTCACTTTGGTAAGATCGAGGTCGGTTCGGGGAGGGTAGCCTAGTGTTCTTCGTGATTCTTGGATGTTCTTGTGCATCCTGGGGAGGGTACCCTTGGATGCTCTGTGCCTTTTGGCTGGCGGAGGGTCTCATGCTCTTGGATGATGTTTTTCTGGCCTAGGTCCGACTGTAAGAGCGACCCTTCGCCGGAGTACTTTCTGGTGCGGGCCGTTGGGATCCCCCGACCGCCGAACGCGATGCGACAGTGGCGTCTTGCGCGTTTATGTTTCTGCTTGTGACTGTTCCCCCCGCGGCCCCCAAAAAGCCGCGCACCAAAGGCCACTCTCACCCGGGGTCGCGCTTGCGTGGAGCAGAGAGGCGAGAAGGGGGGGCGCGGCCTCCTACCAGCGCACCCCGCCTCTGAGACGCGACCCTTCCTCCCGAAGCGTCTCCTCGGAGGCCTCGAAGAGACAAAGTGGCCGATCCCTCCAAAGAGGCCCGCTGCCTTCCCTGGCGTCCGCCCCGCCACTGGCCGGAATTTGCTCCAAATCGGCCCCGGGAATCCATCATGGCCAGCCCTTCCCAGCTGAGGCCCAGCCGCGAAGGCGAGGCTCCCCTCCTTCCCCTCGAAGGCCCGAAAACGAGGAAACCGAGGAATTAGAAGAGGAGGAGGAGGAGGAGGAGGAGGAGGAGGAGGAGGAGGGAGAAGGACGGGGAGG
>CAUYUJ010002550.1:80000-88529 GCA_963575745.1 Prorocentrum cordatum | reverse complement strand
GCCCCCGTCGCTTGGCCGCGTGCCCGCACCGACCTGCCCGCCCTCCGGGCCCTGGGCTGCCGAGGAGGCGGCGCGAAGGGCGCTCCTTGCGGCGCATGCGGCCAGCGGCCTTGCGGTGGGCCACTCCAGCAAAGGAGTGCGCGTCCTGCGGGCCGCCGAAGGGCTCCTCCGTGCAGCCGTCGCCGAGCTCCGTGGCGCCGCGGTGCCGAAGCCGCCCGCGCAGGCGCCCCTGGCTGCGCCCCCCCCTGTGGGGCCCCCCGCAGGCGAGCAAATCATGGGCGACGACATGGACACGGAACCGCCGATGAAGGCTGGCGGTAGAGCGGCGGCATCTGATGCGCTGGCTGGGGGCCCAAGCGCGGCGGCGGCCGCAGGCGCTCTCGAGGTGGACGGCGACCCAGCGTCACTCGATGACGACGGCTGGGCCGTCGGCCCGGTTCGCGGTCGGCCGCCCGATGGCGTGGCGGGAGCTGCGGGTGTTGGGAATGTTTTTGGTGCTGCGGCTGACGGGGAGGCTGAGGAGCGCGCGGAGCTCATGCGGCGCCTCTTCCCGACGTGCGGTTGGAACGTCGACGCCATCTCCGAGCAGATTCGCCTCGCGCCAGTCGAGCAGCTGCGCACGTTCGCGTCGCTCGGCGAGACGGTGCTCGGCCAGGGGCGCTAGGAGGTGGTCCTCTTCAGCGGCTCCTTGGTGCTCATGTGAGCCATTTGGATGGCCCCCGCCCCCTCTCCTTTCCCCCTGCCTCCGCCCCCTCGTCTCCAGACGGGCCTAGGCGTGCGCGTCACTTCTCCTCGGGGCTGTCCTAACCTAACTTCTTCCTCCTCCTTCTCCCACCCTCTCACCCCTCCTCCTCCTTCCTCCTCCTCCTCCTCCTCCTCTCCCCCTCCCCTCCTCGCCTCCTCCTCCTCCTCCTCCTCCTCCTCCTCCTCCTCCTCTTCCTCCTCCTCCTCCTCCTCCTCCTCCTCCTCCTCCTCCTCCTCCTCCTCCCTCTCTCCTACCTATGGTAGTGGTGGTGTCAAATCGGCACGTCACGCGCGGGGGCGCCGCGCGGGGGGCGGCCTTCAGTGACGCCTGGCTGCCCTCCTTGGAGGGCAGGGGCTTCTGGCTCGGGAGGGCCCCGAGGCTTCGGCTTTCCATGGGGTGGGGAGGGGGTCCCGAGAGATCTCTCTCGGGCCCTGAGGCTTGTCGACGTTCTCGAGCTCTCTGGGCCGTTTCGGGACTCTCGGGCCCAGACAGCGGCGCGGGATGAAAAACTTGTCTTGTGGGGAAGGCACCAGGGTCCAGGACCCTTTTCCCTCAGGACCCCTTTCCCCCATGCCAATTCTACTGCAGGTTCGCGTCGAGTCGAGCGGCGGTGACCCCGGCGCTGGCGTTCAACAGTGAACTCCGCCGGCGACCCAGAAATGATCGACGTTGAACGATCTGACGTTTCGGAAATGGCCGATCGTTCAAGGTTGAACCATCACCGCGGTGCCAGAACCAACGCCGGGACCGTCACGACACGAACCCCTGCCGCAAGAGTCTGAGTGAACTCCTTGGAGGCCCCCGGGGTCCTCTAGGAAGGCCGGCCCCTGCCTTCGAGCAAGCCCTCCGAGCTACTTAGAATGGTTGCTCCCCCCCCCGCGCCACCCCCTCGAGCGGCGCGCCACCCGAGGACGCGGCGTGGCTCGACGTGATCCTCGGCCACATCCTGGATCTCACCACCTACCAAACCACCCCAAACCAGCCCGACGGCCTCAATTTGCCCTCCATTTCCAGTGTGGGGGGGGTCGGGGAACATCGAGAAAACACATATGGAACCCGTACTCACCCCAACCCGAAATTCGGGTCTTCGGGTTGGGTTGGGGTGGTCTGGTAGGTAGTCAGGACCTGGTCCCCGACAACGTCCTGGACGAGCCCCGCGTGGCCCTGCAGGACCAGCCGCCCGCGGCGGACCTCGGCGACTGGCCGACTCTGAGCCTGCAGCTCGCCGCCGGGCAGTGCGGGAAGGCGTGCGCGGCGTTCCGGGAGATGGCGCTGGCCATCCGAAGACGAAGAAACGGCACAAGCATTAAGTCGGGCCTGTCCCCCATACAGCGGGATTTTGTGCGAAAAATAAGAAATATTTAGAACATGCCCAAAAGATGCCCCAAAACATTCAAGAAATAGTCCCCGACTATTTTTTACCTATTTTTGAATCTTCCCCCTGTAGAGGGACAGGCCCGACTTAACACAAGCACAAGTGAGCGACGCAACAAAAAGGGGTCGTCTTCGCCGACATGGGCGCGTAAGCTGCCCGCGCAAGGTCGCGCGCGAGCGCCCTCGTCTGCAGTGTGGCGTGCCGCGCCAGCGTCTTGCGTAGGCTGCGGCGCAAGGTCGCTGTGTCATCTCGCGTGAGATTCGTTTTTGGTCGTCGCTCAAGTGTTCGGAGGTCCGCGCGGACTTCTCGGATCGGCGCTGGCCCCCTCTGGCTCCGCGCGCCAGGGGGCGGGGTTCGGCGCAGGTCCGCGAACTCCGCGCGGACCTCCGAACGTCCCTTCGGCGGCGAGCCCTGGGGAGAAGTGAGAGTGGGCAGGCCCTCTCAGAAGGCGGCGAGGCTTCTCTGGAGCCCTCGAGCCTTCTGAGAAGCCGTCGGTGGCTTCCGAGAAGGCTCACAGGGCTTCTCGGAAGGCGCGAGGTCTTCTGGGAAGCCCCGCCGCCTTTGATAAGGCCTGCCCCCCCTCTCTCACGTACCCCCGGGCTCGCCGCTGGTTATCCAGTTTTTTCTTCTTCTACCCGTGTGCGACTGCGGTCCCACCTTCGAGTGCTACCTGTCTGGTACCTGTACCCCGCGCTGCGGGCTCGAGGATGATGAGGGGGGGGGAAAATGGGCACAGGCACAATTCAACGTCGATGCCCGGGAAAATATGTGAAACGATGGCAAGTTAATGGGGGAGGCGAACATCCATAAAATGCTGAAACTATGGGGAATCGTTTTCTTTGTGTTGATTCATTTCTGTGCCCCTGGGCCCCTGCAGGGTATCTCGGCCCCACCAGCCCACCACCCTCACAGGTGGGGGTGGGCGCCGCGACACCTGCAGGATCAAGCAGACATCCGCATCCATGCTAGTACGTCGGCCACTGGTGGCCACGCCACGACAAGGTGCCAGTGCTCATAAGCCGCCGCTGGCGCCCCGTCCCCCTCCTGAGCGCAGAACTCAGTAAGACAGGCAGCGGGGCATACCCACCACCTACCTGCTAAGCCCCCTCCTCCTCCTCCTCCTCCTCCTCCTCCTCCTCCTCCTCCTCCTCCCGCCCAAATGGTGGGGGACTCTGTGCACGCCTCTTCCTGGCGGTGGCGGCTTTGGTTCTGGTCCTCCGGGAGGGAGGCAGACAGCCTGAGTCGCAAGAGCTCCCCGGAAGGGAAGAAGGAGCAACTTTCTTGTGCGAGCACGCCACAACGGGCGGGTGCCAATGTGGATTGATGGACCCTGCGTGTGGAGAAGAAGGTTTTTTATGTCTCGGGAGCCTGCAGGCGCCAGGGTGTGCGAGCCGGTCGGGCGGCGGTCCGAGCGAGCGGTGGGCGGCACCGGAGGCGGGCACGGGCACGAGAGCGAGGGAGAGAAAGGGAGTTTTCCAACGCGGGTCGACACGTGGAGCCTCGTCCTGGTGTGAAGATGGGGGTGGTCAGGGGCAACGATAGGGGGGGATGGGCATATCACCACCCACCAAACCACCCCAACCCAACCCGAAGGCCCAAATTTATCCTCGATTTCCAGTGAGGGGGGGTCGGGGAAAGTTGAAAAAACACATGGTATCCGTACCCCCCCCCAACCCGAAATTCGGGTCAAATTCGGGTCTTCGGGTTGGGTTGGGGTGGTCTGGTAGGTAGTCAGCATAGTGGGGGGATACATCGACATGCAGTCGCCCATGGATCGCCGACAGAGGCCCGACAGCCCCAATGAACCTGCCCCGGGGGGTGCGGATTCGCTATCAGGGGCCCATCGCCGATCTATCGGCGATGTATCGCCGATTCCAGGTCGATGCATCCCCCCCTTTGCCAGTCCCCCCCTATCGTTGCCCCTCTGGTAATTGGCTCAGGCGTTCGATCATGGACACCTTGCTGAACGCAACCGTGCAGCTTTCGCGCCGAAGACCGCCGGAGACCGCCAAAGACCGCCAGGCCCCCGAGAACAATCAGGAGACCGCCCAGAGACCGCTGGAGACGGCCCAGCAGCGATGGGTTGGGGCTCAAGAGCCGGGGGGTCAATCAATGCAAACGGGGGTCAGTCAGAGCCTCGGATCTTGCAGGATCCTGCAGAGCCAGGGTTGCATTGACCCGGGTTTGGATGCAGGATCCTGCATGATTCTGCAGGATGTTGCCGGATCCTGCAGAGCCTGACTGACCCAGGTTTGGATTGACCCAGGTCAGTATATCCCCGAATGGGTGACGAAGGGTTCATGGACGAGCACGTAAGAGATCAGGCAGGCCTCGAATCGAGATAATCGGTCGGGAGCGTTCTGGAACGCTCTCGGAGCGTTTACGAGCGGTCTGAAACGGCTGCGGCGCCCAATGCATACTCCAAGCCCGCCGATTCTCAGAGATTTCCTTTGATATCAGTCCAATTTTGTCGCGGTTCTGTTTTGGCCTGAAGAGAGGGATCGGTCAAACGATGCTCCGAGGATGCTGCTTGGCTCGCACACTCTGGCGCCGTGGCCGCGCTCGCGGCGTCGCCGGACGGGCGGGTCCTCGTCTCGGCCTCGGCCGACGCGACCGTGCGGCTGTGGGCTACCAGCGGGGAACTCCTCCTGACGCTCGAGGAGACTGGGAAACGAAGGAGGAGGAGGAGGAGGAGGAGGAGGAGGAGGAGGAGGAGGAGGAGGAGGAGGAGGACCAGGAGGAGGAGGCCTCCTCTTCGGGCCTCAGGATGGTATAGCACATGGTACGGTTCCTCTCCCTCCCACCCCCCCCTCTGGAAGGGTCCCTTTGCGGCGTCTGGGGGGCCCCGCACACGCGCCGGGCCGGCCCATGGCCTCTTGGGGCAGAAGACGATATGTCGCTTGCATCCCCCCCTCTTGGGCTCCTCTTGGGCCGTCTTGGGCCTTGGGAGGGAGGGAGGAGGGAGGGAGGGAGGGAGGGAGGGAGGAGGGGGAGGAGGAGGAGGAGGAGGAGGAGGAGGAGGAGGAGGAGGAGGAGGAGGAGGAGGAGGAGGAGGCGGAGGAGGCGTGGGGATAGGGAGGAGGGGAGGAGGAGGAGGAGGAGGAGGAGGAGGGAGGAGGAGGAGGAGGAGGAGGAGGCAGGAGGAGGAGGAGGAGGAGGAGGAGGAGCGTGTGGATAGGGAGGAGGAAGAGGAGGAGGAGGAGGAGGAGGAGGAGGAGGAGGAGGAGGGGGAGGAGGAGGAGGAGGAGGAGGAGGAGGAGGAGCTGAGACCACGACCCCTCCGTCGTTTTCGCAGGCCTCCTGAGAGGCCCCCGTCGCCACCGCTGGATTCGCCTCGAAGTCCTGGTTATAACGCACCCGGGGGTCTGGGGAGTGGCTGTATCAGTACCTGCATAAACGTAAGCTTTCGGAGGTCCGCGCGGATTTCTTGGATCGGCGCCCCTTCGGCGCTGCCTCCGGCGCGCTCCGCGCGCCAGGGGGGGGCCCAGCGCTGATCCAAGGATCCGCGCGGAGCTCCGAAAGGTACTGGTCATGCTGCTTTTTGCTTTTTGGTGTTCCTCCTCTAGAGGAGAACCGCCGCTCCGTCCTCGGCCTCGCCTTCTCGCCGCTGGACGAAAGCGGGAACTGCGTCCTGGCCTCGGGCGGCGACGACGGCTTGCTGCTTTGGTTCGCTGTCAACTCCAGCGGGTCTGGGGCGCCACCCAACGTCAGCGTCCGCTTGCAGCAGGAGGCCGCGTTTGGCCTCGGCGTGGCCGTGCAGACCGTCGCGTTCTCTGGCGACGGCCGCTGGTTTGCCGCCGCCAGCGTCTCGGGCGGGGCGCTGTGGGAGGTTCGAAGAAGAAGAACAAGTTGCATACACATGAATTTTCGGCGCTCCACGCGGAGTTCTTGGATCGGCGCCGGGGCGCCCCTGGCGGCGGCCCCGACGCGCTCCGCACGCCAGGGGGGGCCCAGCGCGGACCTCCAAAGTTTATGTTTCTGCCATTTGCTCTTCCTACATAGGTGGCGACGGTGACGAGGGTGCTCGATCTGGAGCCCCTCAACTCGAGCTACGTGGACGGCTCCACCACGCTGCTGGCGGCCGCGAGCGTGGCGTTCACAGAGGACGGGCGGTGGCTGGCGCTCCGAGGTCCGTCTGGCGTGCAGCTGTACCCGCTGGACAGCGTCAACTCTTCCGAGGGCGAGTGGGTTGCCTTCGACGGTTCAGTCCTGGCCAGCGCATCGCACAGCTGGCGGACGATGGCGCGCGGGCCCGATGGCAACGAGCCCATGTATTGGACCGACTACTTCGGCAACGGCTCGGTGTCTCTGCTGCACTTTGCGCCCTGCGTCGCGCCCGGCGACGGCTGCGGTGCGAGCCTGCCAGTGCTGCGCTTGGACGTGGAGGTGCCCTTCGAGTTCACCAGGGTCCGCGGCTCCTTCTTCGAGTACAGCACTGGCGAGCGCCTCGCCGACGACTGCCGCGGGGGGGCCAGGCACAGCTCGTGGGACGATTTCAACGCGTCCTCGGCGTACTTTTCGCTCCTCGCCTCTGCCTACGCCGCGGAGGGGGTCGACTGCGAGCGCGTGGGCCCCCTGGGTGACACGTCGGGCTACAGCCTGGAGGCCTGCCAGGCGGCCTGCGAGTCGTTCATGGGCCTGTGCAACGTGATCAACTACCGGTCCCACCCCTCGAGCTGCGACCTGCGCAGGTGTCTGGACGCCACGTCTCCCGGCACCCGAAGAGAGGAACACATGGAATACGCATATGCCGTCGGGGCGCGGACGTAAGAAGCACTTTTGAGCTCAGGGAGGGGCTCGGGTTCCTGGGCAGAGTTCCCCAGAGCTGGGTCGGAGCACCTCCTCGTGGCCGGGGGTCGCCGTCGCCAGAACATCGAAGCATTGCAAAAAAACGAAGGATTGCAACAAAAAACGAAGGATTGCAAAAAAACGAAGGGTTGCAAAAAAACGAAGGATTGCAAAACAAATGATTGCAAAAACGAAGGATTGCAATCCTTCGTTTTTTGCAATCCTTCGTTTTTTTGCAATCCTTCGTTCCTCCCCCGGCGTTCGTTCTGGTAGCATTAAGTCGGGTATGTCCCTCTACAGGAGGAATATATCCAGACATAGTTTTAAAAACAGTTTGAGGGACGACTCTCGACCATGTTTGACTCTGTTGGATTATTTCTGGACGATGTTCCATGTTTCTTCCGAAGTCCGTCTGTAGGAGGACATGCCCAACCTAACGGTAGCACGATAGCTGAGCACGATGGCTGCATATTTCCAGAGGTCCGCGCGGATCTCTTGGGATCGGCACTGGACCCCCCCTGGCTGCGCCTCTGCCGCCGCCCCTGGCGCTCCTCGCGCGCTAGGCAGGAGGCTTCCAACGCCGATCCCGCGCGGACTTCCGAACGTTCGTGCTCATGTACAGTTAACCCGCATAGTAAGTATTGGCAACCTTCCCAAGGGTACTCTTGCATCCTTGCCTCCTCGGTCCATCCCTGGCGCCCCGCTCGAAAAGCGTCGAAGCGGCCTTCCAAGACCCTTGCGTCCTTGTCGTGCATCCCTATGCTACGGGTCGACGGTATGCCGTTTTCTCCTCCTCCTTAGGCATGGCCTCGCAGGCGGACACGGAGGTCTGGGCACACGTGCGGGAGCAGGAGGCCTTCGAACTCCGGGCGGCCTCGCACGACGGCTACGTGATGTTCGGGGCGCCGAGCCGCTCTGGCGGCGGCGGCGTGCTCTACGGCGGCTGCGGCGCATCGCCGCAGATCCCCGCTGAGGGCGCGCAGATCGTGGTGCCGGAGCAGGAGGTGCACAGCACCAGGCGTCTCAGATGGCAGGTTCGAGCATAAGAATAGCGGCGTAGACGTACGCACGTGTTCGGAGGTCCGCGTGGATCTCTTGGATCGGCGCTGGAGCCCTCTCCCTGGCGCGTGCCAGGGGGGTCAGCGCGCCGAGGCGAGAACTCCGCGCGGTCCTCCGCAGGTTCCCCATCCGACAGGTTGGGTTCAGTCGGGCATGTCCCACTACAGGAGGAATATTCAAAAATAGTTTGAGCATGATACGGGGACGAGCTTTGATTATTTTTTACTACTTTTGAGCATTTGTTGACTGTTTTTGATTTATATTTTTGGGGAGCCCGCCTATGGGAGGACATGCCCGACCTGAAGGTTGGGGCTGGTAGACCTCCGGACAAGAGCCCCCGACCCGCCTCGCTCGCCCTGCACACCGCGGCCGCCCGGCCCACCGTGTGCCCGTGCTCCCCGGGTATGTCCTGCCTCGCGTCGTCGGCGAAGGGCGGCTGCTTGCCGCGGCCAAAGGGCCGGGTGCTGCCTGGGTATCCCGCCTGCTTCGCGATCTCGCGTGGGGATCGCCCGAGGCACGGAGCACAATATGTACAGTCAGCCCGCGTAGGAAGGGTGGGCAA
>CAUYUJ010002550.1:0-75000 GCA_963575745.1 Prorocentrum cordatum | reverse complement strand
TGGGGCCGTGAGTGAGGGATCCCAGTGAGGGAGCGCCGAAATGGGCGGGGCAACGCCAGGCGAACGTCCTCAATGGGGCCGTAGGTGGAGCTCGTGCTGAAACTTGGCGTCGGCGCTATGCCCACGCCCTCACTGGGGCCGCTGGTGGAGACCTCAGTGGGACCAGGTTCGCGTGAAGATAGGCCAAAATAAACGGGGCGAGGCCACGCGAACGCCGTCACTGGGAGCACATATGGAGCTCCCTATGGCCTACGGGGAGCACGATCCGCGTGAGAGGTGCGCCGAAATGGGAGTGGCGACGCAATGCGAACGCTCTCACTGGCTCCCCAGGTGGAGCCCCCTGTGGGGGCACGAGACATGGGAGGCATGCGCCGAACTGGGCGCGGGGCAGTGGGGGAGGAGGAGGAGGAGGAGGAGGAGGAGGAGGAGGAGGAGGAGGAGGAGGAGGAGGAGGAGGAGGAGGAGGAGGAGGAGGACCAGTGTATACCCAAGACGCATCAGCGATGTTGCAATAATCCCTTCTTCCAAGTTCCCTCCTCTTCACAGATCCCGGCAAGAAGTTATTCTAGACGCTTCGCGTAATCCCACCAGTGACTACCAGTGGCATCCACACTCAGCACAGCTTGCAGCTCACGTGAGGCGCCGCTTACTCCGCTTAGGCAGTTTAGGTTGTCGGCTCTAGTCTGCTGTTGTCAATTAGTAGGCCCGCGCCCCGGACTTACGACACGCCGTGTGCGCTTTCGCCCGCGGCCGCGACCAAATAAGTAATCCCACCAGCCCATCAGAAACGATGCCCAGACGAGATACCCTGATCAGGGATGCGGAGTATAATGCAGTGGAATAAAGGGTTGGGTAAGATGTCGTATCCCGAGATGCGCAAAGACGGAGGAGGAGTCGGAGGAGGATGTGGAGGAGGAATCGGAGGAGGAGGAGGAGGTCGAGGAGGAGGAGGTCGAGGAGAAGGAGGAGGAGGAGGAGGAGGAGGAGGAGGAGGAGGAGGAGGAGGAGGAGGAGGAGGAGGAGAGGGGGAGGAGGGACGAGGAAGGAGGAAGAACAGGCACATGAGGAAGAGGAGAAGGAGGATGAAAACCAGTGTAAACCCAAGATTCATCAACGGTGTTGGAATAAACCCTCACTCCAAGCTCCCTCTCCATAGGCCCCTACAAGGATTTATTTCCATTGCGGGAAGGGCCTCGTTGGTAGACAACCGTTTGAAGATCCTGAAGCGTGCCAGAACACGATTCTCGGGACTCCGCCACGAATCATCTTGATTGTTGTGTCTTCCACATTTCTGATCACGACCCGCCATCCATCCGCGAAACTCTGGCAAGTTTGAAAGACGAATGTGCGCGGCGCTACGGCGAGAGTAACATTTTGCAAGCGACCCGCCCTCCATCTGTGAAGCTGTTGCGAATTCTCCTGGCAAGGGCTCCGGCTCAGGGTCCTCTTTAAGTTTGCGGGCCAAAGGCCCAGTACCAGAAGGGTGTCGAGCAGTAGGCGTCGGAATTGGATATGTAGAAATCCGTGTGCGGAGGGGGGGTCTTCAACATGAGCCTCGGCACGCGTGCGTTCGGCATGTGTTTTCACCTGTTCCGGGCCACGATAGGGCGGCAAGCGAGGGACCCGACTTGCAGGTGGCGATTTCCTTTGACGCGTAGAAGTGCGTGTGCGGAGGGCGGGGGGCCCAACATTTTCCTGACATGGGCTCGCGGGGCAAGCTTTTTTACGTGTCCACAGGGCCCCAAGGGGCGCCCACTTTGGGGGTGGCAAATTCATTGACACGAAAATGACGTGCGCGGAAGGGGAGGGGGGGGGGCACAACGGAGGGGGTGGGCCCAATATGCGCCTGGCGCGTGCGCGCGAGTACGTGTTCTCACCCGTTTCGAGCCACGACGGGGCCGCAAGCGAATGACCCAACTTGCAGGTGTCGACTGTTTTCGACGCGTTTAAGTGCGTGCGCGGAGGGGTGGCCCCAACGTGCCCCTGGCGAGGGCTCGCGGGGCACGTGCTTTCACGTGTCCACGGGGCCCCAGCGCGGGGCACGTGTTTTTTTAACACGTTTCGGGCCACGACGGGGCCCCAGGCGAGGGGCCCAGCTTGCAGGTGGCGACTTCCTTCACACGCAGAAGTGCGGGCGCGGACGGAGGGGTCCCAACAAGCCATTGGCGCATGTGCGCGGGGCACGTGTTTTCACGCGCTTCGGGCCACGACGGGGCCGCAAGCGAAGGACCCAATTAGCAGGTGGAGAGCTGCAACACGTAAAGGAGGAGGAGGAGGAGGAGGAGGAGGAGGAGGAGGAGGAGGAGGAGGAGGAGAGGAAAACGGAGGGGGATGAGCAGGAGGGTGGGAGGAAGCGGAGCATGAGGAGAAGGAGGAGGAGGAGGAGGAGGAGGAGGAGGAGGGAAAGGATGAGGAGGAGGAGGAGGAAGAGGAGGATAATCAGGAGGAGGAGGAGGAGCAGGAGGAGAGGAACAGTGGGATGATGAGGAGAAGAGGAGGAGCAGCAGCAGGAGGAGGAGCAGGAGCAGGAGCAGGAGCAGGAGGAGCAGGAGGAGCAGGAAGAGGAGGATAAGCAACCTGTGCAGGCGGTAGCGGCTGCAGACAAGCAAATGGAAAGTGCCACACGCGCGTCAGGAGACAGTTTGATTCCAGTTCCTTACCGGGTTCGTGGATCCCTCAAGTTCAAGCTTCAGGATCGTAAAAGGGTAAGGAAGTCTCAGGCGAAACGCCCTCCCACCCTTCGACTGGCCTCAGGGTGCGACAGGGAGGCGTTAGTTGCAAAGGGTGAGGAGGAGGAGGAGGAGGAGGAGGAGGAGGAGGAGGAGGAGGAGGAAGAGGAGAGGAACAAGGAGGGGGATGAGCAGGGGGGTGGGAGGAAGCAGAGCATGAGGAGGAGGAGGAGGAGGAGGAGGAGGAGGAGGAGGAGGAGGAGGAGGAGGAGTAAGTTGCACGTTGGCCGGCTGTGTTGTGTTAGGCGGGTCAGCGGCTCTCGGGCTCCTGGACGAGGGTTTTCTTATCGCCTTCAGCGTTTTAGGGGGGCCCAGAGGTTGAAGGGGTCCTGACAAGAGGTTTGGTGCCAAGTAGAACCCTTTAAAGGACCACACCTATGGGCCCGCACAAAATGACTATACATGTCGCCTCTTGTAGCGGTTCAGGACTCGATGTTTCAAACCAGGTAGGCACATGTGTTGATTGTGGAGGTTAGGGATTCGAACTCTCAATGGTACAAGTCTTGGGCTCAAAAACGGATGTTGTAGGAATGTTTGGGGATTCTCGGGGCAACCATCGTCCATATCCTCTTCCTACTTCTCTTCCCCCTCTGGTCCCACTTCGCCGCCACGTCCATGCCAGCATCCATCCTCAGAGCCTGTTTGGGCTCATAGATTTGCTGTGAGAGGGCAGCGAACCGATTTATTGGGGCTTTCGCCCCCTTCATGTCCAAGGATGCTGGTTGGTTGCATCTACATCCTAACGCTGTTTGAGTTCGTCGGCAGCGCCAGATTGTCGACGAGCCGTTCCATGAACGCCGACGTCGAAGTCGGCATGTGGCTTGTGGCGTGGCCAGACGTCGTCCGCGTGCCCATCGGCAGAGACGATGGCTCAGGCGGCACCAAGCGAGTCAGAATTCAACCAAACCAAGTTGGCACTGACGGCGACGCTGCGCACGATCTTGTCATATTACTCAGCGACGGAGTACGTAGAGCCAACGGCCGACAAGGTCGAAGTCAAAGGTGTGATGCTCGTCAAAGCTAAATTCATATGGGATGCTATGAGAAAGTTGAACAGGTTCGAAGAAGAACAGAGGAAGTTCTGGGCGATCCTATCGGAAGGCGAATGCAATGTTGGACACCTGCGCTACTTCGGAGTAAAGAACTTCATCACCTTTGGGGATGACGAACCCGTCTTTATCGACGAGACCTTCGAACAGGTGAAGACCAAGGGCTTCTTCAAGCTTCTACCGGGTGCGAAAGTCGAACGCATGATCGATCTCCTTGAAACGCAGCATGGTGGACGTGTACCAGATTGGGTTTCACGCGCAGGCACCTCCACAGACGGCTTGCCAACCCTCGCAGTGCATTTACCGAGGAGTTGGGCGAATATGATACATCACCAAGTTCGTTGTCACCAAGAGTCGTCGTTCAGCCTGTGCGACCTGAACCTGTTAGGGCCGACGCAGATAAGATGGGCGAATGTGTGGCCTAAATCGCGACCTGGAGATCGAGCACAACCGCTGACTATGTTGAAAGATTCATTTCCGCCTCAACGATTCGCCAAGCCCTCTGAAGAGTTCTTGGATATGTACAAGACCTTGAATGCCGGTGCAGCCTACGAGATCGCGAACAATTTCAAGGTGCCCTTGGACCTCTGGTATGACGGTATCAATGTTTTGGGCCAAGGGAATATGAGCCACGCAATCCAAGCCCACATGCATTTGGCTTTGCTGATTCACCATGGTGACAAGATGCTGCGCCACAAGGCAGCAAGAGAAGGAAACGGGGCGAGGTCCAAGTACGACGCGATTGAGATCGTGAACATGTTCAACGCGTCCCAGTTTCTGAAGAACGATGCTCATCTGAAGAGGGCTTGCTTTTGGGCAATTCGTTCAGTGCTCCCGCCTGAGCTTGCTCACGAGTACTGCGTTTCGCTCGAGATGGAGTCTGTCACGGGGCGGTTTCCACATAAGTCGACTCTGTCGCGGATGAGGGGAAGAGTCGACGTGGCCTGGATGCTCACAGCACGGGATCTTTTCCAGAACATGCTTGACGTGGACGGTATCGTCGTGTTCCCGATCCCAGACTCAAGCCCCCAAGGAGGCAGGGGCTACGAGAACACAGTTCTGACCATCATCAGCCGCCAGAACCTCGTTGCATTGCGCGGGCTTTCAAGCGGCCTGGATCGCCGCAACAACACCATGACTGTAGAGCAGCGCGCCGCCGACTGGACCTCCGAAGCTCTCATCATGAAGAAGATCGAGGAGAAGATCATGAGGCGCGTCGCCCCAGCAGTGCAGCTGGGCTTTGGGCGGGCGAATCTTTCGGCGAAGTTCCACGCGATCATGCACCAGTTGTTCTTGCTCAGCCCCTCCGTCGACCACTTCTGTAAACTTGTCGGCTCTGTCCCCGTCTGGCTGTCGGATCAGGGCACGGAAAGCGGCTTGGCGCGCATCGAGCCCATCTCCGTGCAGGACGTGCTGGAGTTCACGAGGGAGTGCGAAGTGAACGACGACGAGGTGCCGCCGACCTTGATCCGAACTAGCTTGAAGCCCGAAATCCGTGTTCCAGGAAGTTCCAGGGGTCTCGGTCCTGGGTCCTGGGTCAGGGGTCGGGGAATGGGCTTCGGGCAATAGTTGGGGCCGACAGTCGGCGGAAGGTTGACTTCGCTCAGCCTGCAGCAGCGCCGAGCAGGGATTTTATCAATTTGACCTGGAGCTTGGAGTTCGACGGGACGCTGCACCTGTGCCACAACGCGGGCAATCACCTGGAGGACGTGATGCCAGACTACAAAGACGCTGCCTGGAGGCTCAGCAAGGTGTCGAAGCTTCTGGACGATCCTGAATCGAAAGAACGGTTGGAGGCGACATGCTTCTCATCTTCGCCAGCACTGAAAGCTTTATTCGAGCCCATCAAGAAATTCAAAGGACATTGTCATGTCGAACGATGGGGCACAGTTGCCAACACTCTGCTGAATATTACTGGTAACGTCGAGGCAGCCTTACGGTATGCGTGGGATGCTTCCAAGTACACTCATGGCAAAAAGAAAGGTAGAGAGGAACTGTTTAACGTCAAGTTGGGAGTTCTGGATGATACAATCAACACGCCGTACTGGTGGGCCTACTGGGGTATGCTTGAGAAGATCGCACAGGCGCTGTTCGATGTTATCAGGTGGTGTGAATCGCGCTCTTGTCATTTCGACTTGCTCGAAAGCCTTCGAGGCCAAGAGTGTGCATCCAACCTTACAGAGGAACATATCACGACCATGAAAGAACATGCTTCAAAATGCCCACTGAGAGGCATGCGATGCCACGACGTGTGCGCGGGTATGCTGCTCGACTACGTAAAGGACCGTCTGCGCTACCACATCGCAGACTTCGCCAGCAACATCCCATCGGACGTTTCGAGGGGAGACGCGAAGCGCATCCTCGATCAGATGGAGAGCGGCAGGACCCATATTGTCGCATATTACACGATCAAACTGGCACACTGCGATTCGTCTGCATACGGCCCCATTGGAATGGCATGCGGCAACCATCAGAGGGCACGAGAATGTTGGCTCAAAGTTCTAGGCGATTCTGACTGTCATCCTGTTGCTGATCATCTCGCGAGTCACCCGACACTCAGAACGGAAGTGGACGAGTGGGCAGACGTGGGATTCGATCCAGAAAGCGATCCAACAGACGACAAGCCCGGGCTTCGTCTTTGCTTGGCGACTCTGCGTTTTGCGAACAGCGCAGAGAGAGTGGTTGAGGGTACCCATGCTCTGATACATCATGAAGTTTCGCGGGCCCGCAATCACGGACATGCTTTGGTCAGCTTGGCTAACAGGATGTCCAACCTCAGCCCGTGCATGACCGCAAGCATGGACACGTTCTGGCGCTTTACTCAAATGGTTGCTAAGGTATCTTCTGGCAAGGCCGCTGTGGACTCGAGCGCCATCCAGAGGCAAAGCAGCTGGAGACGATGCATTCCTCAGACAAGCTGTTCTGGGATGTGATCTACCACGCAGACCCCTACACCAAGTACAGGATGCCATTGCCTAAGATCAAGGTTAAGCAAGTCGAGGCTGTTGAGCTGAATGGCAAGGTCCCTCCGATCGATACGGCTGATGCCGCGTGCAAGCGGGCCGCTTTCGTGAGCCACGTGATCGAGAAGCTGTCTGCAGATGGCACAATGTATTGCATGCCCATGCAGCTCACCGCGCTCATGCCCTTGAGGAAACTTCTCCAAGTACGACATGCAGTACCTGAGACATCAGACGATTGTGAGCACGGTTGGGGTCTCTCTGAAGTTTGCCAGGATGATCTCATTCCTGATGATGCCTTCGCTGAGCAGGACTGTGAGTTTGCAGAGTACTTCTTCTTCAAGGTGGTAATGGCGGACATTACTCGCATTCCAAGGCCAACCAAAGCTCACTGGCGTCAAAACGTTGGTCTTACACAAGCTATTACGGTATGACGAAGAGGCTCGAGAATGCTTGGTGAGCGCAAATGCTCTTGGAAATGCTATCGACGACTGTGCTACACCATACACCATGCACCCAGCCATGCTGCCACCAGAGATCTTATCGAAGGTGCGTAAGTGGAGCCCTACCAGCACTGGCATAACAGCAGGTCTCCGCCAGCCTTTCAAGGCGCATATTCCGAGAGAGCAACTGGATTGCCTTGATGAGGTTGTCAGGGGCATCTTGAGGTACCCGGACGGTGCGCCGCGCGACGCCATCGTGCCGACACACTCCCTCAACCCACACATCGAGAAGCTCGTCGACGCGTTCTTCGAGCTAGGCTTCTTGGACGGCCCGCCATATAAGTTCACGATCCAAGGGAAGGCAGCTTTGGAGATCGGCATATCGCTGGGGAGACCCACGTACCTGCTTCAGCGCTTCGATGCGTTCTTCGGCGGAGACATCAACAAGGCGACCTTGGCAGAGTTGATCCTGAGGATGGAGCATGACGGCTGGCTGCGCGCCGACCTGTCGACTTCGAGGAATGCGTTGAGCGAGAAACGTGCCTGGCCAATGATCGGTACTGATGGGGTGCTGTCCAGGGGGGAAGCTCAGGGGCCCTGGGGCCCAAGGGTCTAGGAGGGAGTTTGGAGTCCAGGACTGTCAGCGAGATTCGGGGGTCCAGGGCGCGGTCCAGGAGTCCAGGGTCCAGGGTCCACTGATGGGGGACGTGACAAGAAGGGGTTCAGAGCCAGGACATGTTTCAGCCCAACCCCAGGGAGAAAAGGGCAGCCATTGCCAACCCTTTCAGAGCTTTGGCAGACAAGAAATGGTATTCGTTCAAGGCGCACTCGGTCAGCAGGTACTACTTGATGGCGCTGCTGATAGCCAACGAGCCGATGGCAGGCACCCACATCCACGAGGTACCGCATTTCGGGACCAACGCGACGTACATGGAGATCTTGGGCTTGCAGCCGCCGCCTGGCAATGCGCCGGCGGCCATTATAGGCGACGTGGATTGGCCAGAGGACAGCCTGCCAGCTCTCAAGAAGGCGAAGACTTCGAAGGGCGTTTACCTTGGCGGAGGTGGTCGGAAGCTGAAGCCCTCGGCGGGCGCAGATGACGGCGTGGTCGTCGGGTCCGACGACGTCGACGACGGCAAGGGCCACGCGGTGGAGACGGACGTGGAGGAATCAGAGTCCGAGTCGACCTTCTTCTTCGACTTCGACTTCGTCTTCTTCAATCTCGTCGTCTACTACGTCGGATTCGGAGTCAGATGGGTCGCCTGGAGGCGACGACGGCGGCGCCACGGACGACGACGCGGGCGACTTCGCATACCGTGAGGACGAGCACGGGAACAAGTACTATCAGCACATCAGCTTGTACAAGTACTGGAACAAGGTGACAGGCAACCACAACGGGTGGAACGCATACTGCGCCAGGTGCGGCCACTCGGTTGGCAGGGCCAAGTGCACTACGTCGCAGACGGTGAATGGCGACGGAGGTGACGAGGGTGCGCAGCGCCGTCTCCTTTACTGGGGGGGCCTCGGCCACACGGTCGACTGCAAGGCGGACCACAAGGAGCTGTGGAGCACCGTGGTGACGGCCTGGGACAACGACGAGATCCCTGATCTGGCCGTCCTGGAGGTCGAGGCTTGCAGGAAGGACTAGCAGGTGACATGCAGCAGAAAACAATACACCCTATCACCCCTTCCCCTCGCCCTCTCGCCCTCTTCCTCTCTTCTCGCACATGCACGTCCTATCCCCGCTTCCCTCTTCCCCTCGCCCTCTCGCCCTCTTCCTCCCTTCTCGCCGTCCACCTCGGCGCGCTTCCCCCCGAGCCTCCAACCGCTCCCAGGTGGCCAAGCTCTCGCCCCCACCGCTGGCTGGAGCCCGGAGTCCGCCAGGGCTGCTGGAGGACAGCGCGGCCCGCCAAGAGGATGAGGGAGACCAGGGAGGAGGGTGAGGGAGGTGACGAGGGAACGACCGCTAGCTAGCGACAGTTGCGAGGAGGAGGATGACGTGTGAGGGATGAGAGCGAGGATTGCATTCGTTTGCAAGGTCGCGAAAGTGCGAGTGAGGGCGAGTGGGATGAGGGCGAGGAGCAAGATAGATGATCAGGGCAGGTCCTGGAGTCATCTTGCTGGTGCTTTTCAAGGCCTGAAGGCCCCCTCCTTTCGGAACCTCTCGGACTCCTTTCAGGTTTCAGGGCTAGGGCCTAATGCCCAATAATGCCCAACCCATAGAAGCCTAGACGACCCCCCTACGGATCCCAACGGATCCTGGCACCACCAGTTGGAGCCAGATTGGAGCCATCATGGTTGGGAACCTCATGTAGTTTTTTCGGGCCTCTCCAGTCCTCTTGGGCCTTCAACCCCTCGGCCGTCCTGGGGGTGGGGAGAGAGGGCGCCCCCGCCAGGACCTCGGCCAGCTGATCAACCAGCTGGTGCTCAACTGAGAGCAGCTGGCCGTCGACGAAGTATGACCGCCGCCGCTGCTCTCTTCTCCCCTTCGCGACGTCAGACCCGTCAGACGCCCTCGCACGCCCTGCGAGATCTGAAACGAAGGGGCAAGGGCAGGCCATGCGCTGTCATGCGCAGTTAGTGTGTGATATGCAGCAAAACAGCGAAACTATGTCGGAATAGCTGCACACCGTGGAAAACAGCTAAAGTGATAGAAATCCTAAAAATGGCGACCCCCCCCAACTCGGGGGACTCGGGGGAAACTCGGGGACTTGGGGGTATAACGTTTCCCGGCTGGAAATGCCATTTTGGGCCCTCCAGGGCCTCCAAATCCATCGGAAATGAGCTCTAACTGAGCACGTTTAGGGCTTATAAATGAAGACGTGTTTATCAGATCTGCTTGAAAACCTAGCCCAAAACGCCAAAGTCTCCCGGGCAACGTTTCCCCCCGAGTTTACAACTCGGGGAAACTCGGGGAAACTCTGGGAAACCCGGGGAATTGCTCAAAATGGCAAAAACCTTTATTTCTGGCAAAAACACGACAATATGCAATGATACCAGACACATCGCAGCTGACACGGCCTGTGTTGGGCGTACCGCAGAACTCGGGGACTTTGGGAACACTGGAGGGGTTCGGCGCTGAAACGATGACCATGTGGCAGGAGACGACGATGTGGGGGGCGGTAGCGTGGAGGGGGGAGATGACGGGATGAGGCAGGGCACTGGATATGGTAAGAAGGGGCGAGGAAGACGACGTGGAGGAGGAGGAGAGAGAAAATGGAGGAGGTGGTCCTTGGAAACTGTCACACCAACCCACAGCAACGCGTGTTTCGCTGCGGGAGTTGAAGGGCTTGTATTGATGTGACCTTGTTAACTCCGCCATCCCCAGGCCCCAAAGCCCCCGTCCTCCTACTCCGAGGCCTCCGCCTGTGCCGTCCCCCACTCAGTACTCCTCCATTGCTAGTTGGGCTCGAGCGGCGGCCTGCGGCCTAAGGCCACCCTGCCGCGCTTCGTGCCCATTGGACCTTCGCTGCGGTGCTGAGGCGATGATCCCGCGATGTCAGGGAGACCACAGAGGAGAAGGGCCAACGCCAGCGCATCGATATGCGACGACGACTTCGCCTCGTGTGCCAAGCAGCCGTTCTACCACACTCGCAGGTACAAGGTAGGACGCCCTGGCCCAGCGACCATTGAGGAGTTTGCTCGCTGGCCTGAACGTCCCTGGATGCTCATGGCAGACCTGCGCGGAGGTGCCGCTTTTGCTGACCATCTGCGCGCGCTGCTTGGACATGGCGCCATCAACACTGGCGACTATTCTGGATGCGAGATGCCGCGAGAGCTGTGTGAGCAACTATGTGCAGGGTTGCGTTACGCTTTCCCAGACGAGCCTTCGATCCATCACCTGACTTTCGAGTTCAAGAGGTCGTGCGACAATGGTAAGCTACCTCAAAGGGCACTGCTGTGGACCGCTGCCCATCTTCATGGAGGGATCTCCTGCGTATTTGGCGACATCGAGGACACGTTGCCAGCCGTGGCCAGGGCGTACTTAGACATGATGATGCCCACCATCGACAAAGGCTCGGACGTGGCGGGCGCGAGGCTGTGCGCCGCGAAGTGCTACAAGGACATGCTCAGTTGGCTGCTGTCGAACAGGGGCTGGCTCTGACCGAAAGGATCTACGACAAGTTGCCTGTGCCATCGCCGACCCTGCCCAACGAACCCGCCGATGGAGGCCGACAGCGACCGACGGAAATTACGGGTGAACTGGGCAGGCAACACGCGCGTGGGTTGGAGCCCTGTTTCTGAAAGTACTTTGAAGGAGTTCTCCCACCCGTCGGAACGTGTTAACAACGTGTGGATTGCCCAGAAGGTCAGATTCGCAGAGCTTGGCGAGGAGGACTGCTTCTTCCAGGAGTGTTCCCATCGGTATCCAGTCCAGGAAAAGCTCGCCAGTCCGATGCAGGAGTGGATCAAAGTCAGTTGGGTACAATGGGGGCCTCTTCAACAAGGTGAGCCGCAGCACCGTCCAAGGGTATTCTCATTTGGGTGCTGTCGCCAGCGGTTGAAGTGGATCGGTCCAGAGAGCCACGAGGAGGTTCAGAAGGAGTTCGAGAGCATTTTCGGGGCCAGAGTCGTCGGCAGCGGCTCGATGTACATGGGCGCCAACCTTGACTACGTGAAGACGGTCACAGCGAAGAACTTGGCGATGCGACACATTCACATTGACGACCTGAACGCAGTACCTATCAGCGGTGATGAAGTATTCGAGTCACTGTGTCCTGGTAACCGACAGCGGTATGCGGCTTATGATGCGATCAAGCCTGGTGACTCAGACAATCAATTCCTTGCGGACCTGGACCACTGACCGAACACGCGGTCTTCTCACGGCAGGGAGTTCCCATGCCAGCTCAAGCATGGCTGCGTCTGGTCATGGGAGTTGCAACGTGCTGCGATTGGTCTGGGACATCTTGCAGCCCAGGGGCTCCATGTTCTTGGTGGAATGCAATCTCGTTACCGCAGCCGCATGCAGCCATTCTTCGAGAACCTGGATGAGGCGTGCATCAAACAGTTGTCAGGCCATGGGATGTGCATCTCTGCGCTAGCTGCATGGGTGGTTTATTGCTTCAGCAACGTGGTGAGGATCGAGGGCGCCAAACTCTTCGAAGAGAACGCGCTAGCCGCAGCCGCCGCCTCGACGCCCGAGGAGGCCCAGACCGCAGTGCCCGCAGCTCAGCGGTCATCAGACATTGCTAGCGAAGAGGATCGAGATGACGTTTAGCGCCAGAGAAAAAATACAAAACAGAATGGCCCTCGACACCCACACACTTGTTCGAATTTCAGAGCTCGATCAGACCTGCGATGCGATTCCCCGGTGCTGCCAGCTGCCAGATAGATCGACCTTCAGGGGCGGGGAGTGCAGAGATCCTGCCTCCTGCGGCTCGTCGTCCCAGGAATCCCCCCTTCCTCCTCCCCTCTCCCCCTGCAACTAAACTCACAGAGCCGCAGCTCGCAGCTTGAGATTTCTCTCCGTTGTGACTTCACTCGTCGTCACGACAGCATTCGCGAGCAAACATTTGGGCTCAAACTCGCTTTGCAGTTCGACCCCGCGAGCCCACGAGTATCGAACCGACATCTGCAGTGCCAACAGCTAGCAGCATGGACCGTGGGTACGATCAGACGTACAAGCAGCAGGTCGGAACTGACCAATTCCGCCTCCAGACATCGCAGAAAATTCTGCGGTCCACCACGGACGTGTTCTACGACGTATCGGATCGAGTTGAGGACGGGCTCGCGCAGTTGAGGAAGCTCCAGGCCGCGCTCAAGATGTCCACTGTTCGTTGCGAGGCCCAGGCTTGTGCCAGGACGGATCATCAGCTGGCGCAGAGCACCAACGTGATGGCGATGAAATGCCAGCTCGAGGAGATCGGCAAGGTGATCACGCACCTGATGTACGCCACCGCACTCATGGACGACGGCAACCCCTCGATCGTCGGGCCCTTCGGCATGGAGCGTGACTTCTCGCTGCCGCAGGAGGGCGAGCATGACTTCACTAAGCGTAAGTCACCACCACCGCCTGCGCTTCACTGGTGGGACAAAGATGACGAGAAGACGTGGGTCCCGTACGGCTGGCAGATCAAGGACAATAAGGGCTGGATCGACTATACGACAGCGGCGACCAAGCCACAGCACGGGCTTGCGCCGACCATCCCATGGGACCCGAAGAACCCAGAGAGCTGGGTCCCCTACGGCTGGAAGGTGAGGGACGAATCCAAGTGGAAAGACTTCTCTTCCCAGCGATCCGCGGATGAGTTCTGCCTCGTGGAGTGTCCAGTGGCTTCGCCGAACAGCACCCTCGAGGCGGACTGAGCTCCACGAGCAGCAGTGCAGCACCCTCACGCGACTATGACCGTCGACCACGCAGTGATCGCGAGGGGCAGTGCACTCGCAATCTGTAAACTTTGAGCCACGCGTGGCTCACGAGGCTCCAGAGCTTTGGTGGGCCTCCCGCAATCTGCAAAACAATATCGGTTGAGACAACATTCGCCCGTGGCCCCATCGAATGCTCAGACTTGTGATTATGTCTTGACTCCTCTGAGACCCCCTCCTGGTTCCAGGTCCCCGCCTAAGTCACCCAGGGCCCACGCAGCCAGAGCCTGACGAGGGCAGGAGATGAGCCTCGGATGAGCCTCGATGAGCAACGGCGGCGCTAGCCAGAGCCAGAGTCTGAATGGGCGTTCTGTCGCAGAATGGGGAAGAGGGGGGAGAGGAATGTCCAGGGATTCTGAGGCTTCTCTCCAAGACTCTCGTCAATTAGCACCACTCTCAGTGCTCAGTGGCTGTCTGTTTTACAGTGTCTGCAGGGGGTCATATGGTCATATCATTGGTCACTGTGGCGTAGCCGCTTTGGCTCAAGTACTGTTTTCGGCACTTCCTTGTGCGCGCCCGACCCGGACGCTGCTGCTTCCCGGCTGGCGCAGACACCATGGACGAAGAGGAGCTGACGTTTGGCGGGGATGCATCAGAGCAGCCAGAGTCGCAGCACGCTGGTGCGGGTCAGGAAGCTCAACTAGGACGCGGCCGCGGCCGCGGCCGCGGCCGCGGCCGCGGCGGACGGAAAGCAGCTGCTTCTTCCACCTCGGACACGGTGAAGGCGTGCATCTGTTGCCCGCTGGATCGCCTGGGGGAGCGCTACAAGTTCTGCGATATCCACAAGCGTTACCACGACACGCTGGAGTGGAAGATGGCGAGAGCCAAGACGGCGACAGATGAGTCCAAGGCAGAGCGGGAGGAGCGAGCGGAGTTGAAACGTATCGTTCCTACGTTGGCCGCCGTCGGGACCTGGGCCGAATGTTTGAATGTTTGAAAATGGCTTCGTTTGTGGACTGGTGCCCAGGGCCACGCGCAGTGTTTAGATTCTGCTTGCTCTCCCGCCGCAGGAGGCCAAGAAGGGCGACACCTCCCTGGCTGAGAAGATCAACGCGTTTGCTGAGGCGTCGGGGCAAATATTCGGATTGCGCAAGGGCTCTCAAAGGGGACTTGGTAGCACATCAATGTGTGCAATCTGTACTGTTGTGTACCGTGTTCTCTGGACTGGTCTTGGACTGAACTGTTGGTGTTTTCGGTTTTTCGACCGACCGAAAATCGACCCCAGAGAGCCCTGGGCGCAATCCGAACCCTTGCCTGCGGAGCTGCGAAGGCGAACCCTTCTGATAAGAAGTACGCCAGGGAGAACATCATTCAATCAAGCCAGTTTCAGAAATCGCATAAGTCCGACACGTTCACCACCGACAGAGACGTCGACAAACCAATGACCCGGCAAGCCTTCCATTGCCACTGTATGACCGTGCTGGGCCTCACTGAGAGTGCGGAGACAGAGTGGTGGGAGGAGCTGGACTCGACCCCCAGGGTGGACAGGGACAACAAGGGTTTCAAAGGTCGAAAGCAGCTCTGGATTCCCGTCGGTCCTGAGCGCGAGCGGGGGGGCCGCAGGAGCATCGAGAACGCCTTCGTGGAGAGGGGCGCGGAGCAGAAGAACATGTCCGAGGGCGAGGCCGACTCGATCAAGGAGTTCGTCCAGGAGTCGACTGCTTCGACTGCTGACGGGTTCTTCACGAACAAGTTGGAGCTGCAAAGGGCGATGAAGAGAAAAGCTATCCTCGAACAAACGTCTGGTGGCAAGAAAGACTCACCGCGAGATCCTGGATCAAGTTCTGGGACGGAGAGGCGAACCATCAAGTCCTACGTGATCGAGCGCGACATCCCGAAGGTCCACGGCACCATGACGACAGACCTCGTGAAGATCGACAACATGTTCTCATCGAACAAGGCCAAGGTGGAACAGATCATGAACAGATTGAAGGCCATCCCCGTGACGGAGACGAACGACGACAAGCCACTGTTGTCATACATCAGGAGTCTCCAGTCTCGTTGGCAGCTCGCTCTCAAATGCAGGGGCCTGCACAAGGTCGTCAAGCTGTTCAACCTCGGCGCGGGCGATGGCAATTCCGCTGCGACATCGCCTGGATGCGCGTCTGCTGCCTCGACTCCTGGCGGATGCTCGCCTGCGATCCTGTCAGACACTGAGATGGTGGAGATCTCGTTGAAGGATCTCGCCGAGAGGGAGAAGGCCAGGAAACCGTTCGGAGGCGATCCGGCGAACATCAAGTCGCGCATCGAGATGCAGACCATGCAGGAGGAGGGCATCTGGGAAGTCAACACGTCCGATGAGCTCGGCGACTTCATGGAGACATGGGAGCAGTGCATCTCCATCGCCACCGAGCTGATTGGATCTGTCAAGACTACATGCGGGTATATCGAATCTCATGTGACACAGAAGAGGAAACGAGTTGAACGCTAGAGGAAGGATCAGGAGAAGAAGGCCCAGCAGTTGGCCCTCCAGAAAGTCAGAGAGGAGGCGGCGCAGGCGGCAGCTGCGATCAGGGCCAAGGCCAAGCAAACACTTCAAGATGAAGTTCAGACGAGAAGGCCGATCTTCGAGGCTACGTGGGCTGATGTGAAAAGTGTGGATATCATCGCCGAGGTGCCTGACTGCGACTCTGAGACATGGAACTCGCCCTTCCTGGTGCAGGAGTCCGACAACATCACGCTCCTCGTCGGCAACAGTGGCCTTCAGAAGGAGCTGGCCTCGTGGGCGACGGCTTTCAGGAACGCCGTGGAAGAGAGAGGCTAGAAGCAACTCGTTGGTCTAGGGAAGGCGGCGGGCAACGGCTTGACTGAGGTTCAGGCTTTCTTCGACACGTGGAAGCCGCCTACGATCGACATCAGCTCTGTGGACGGCGGCTCCGCGTTCATGAGCTCTGTTTGGAAGCTGGGGTACAAGGAGACGATGATGTGGTCGGGCTTCACGCCGAACTGCGTCGCCATGGAAAGGCTTCTCGCTGCTGGCAAGGTTCACAGTCTCCTGATTGATACCAAGGCGCTCTTCGAGGCCCTCAGCAGTGAGACTTGCCCTGATATCCTCAAGAAGATCGCGACACCAGCCGACCCGTCGTCTACCATCGAGGCGATCACCACCCTGGACGACAGCGGCTTGAAGGAGATCGTCGCGTCGGGAATCCCCATCGTCAAGGCGACGCAGACGGCCAAGAGCCTACTGTACGTCCCAGTTGGCTGGATCGCTGTGGAGATGTGCGAGAAAGGCGAACAGCTGAACTACGGGATCCGCAAGAGCACAGTGGCGGCGGGTGACGTCGCGAAGGAGCGGTACGTTGCCGTCACCAAGCTGTTCGAGCTGATGAAAAAAAGACACCTCGAGGATGAACGCCATCCTCGATCTTATGTAGAGCTGGCCGCGACGGCCGGCGGCCGTGCGGCCTCGGAGGAGGAGGAGGAGGAGGCGGTTACAGAGAAGGAGATGAGGGGGTGGAGGGAACGAGGCGGCAGGAGGAGGAAGTGGAAGACAGCTCGATTGTTTTCTTTTGCCACAGGCCGCTGCTGCTCCTTTCTGCGCCAGTGGGGCTAGCGCAAGCACCCAGCGTGAAGCGAGAAGGGCGCAGGAGCGTAGGTGAGTTGAAAATGATGTTTGTGAGGGACGGGGTGGGAGGGGAGGGCCAAAAAGAACATGGAGTAACATGATTGCCGATGAGGAAGAAATAGGAGGAGCAAAACGGAACGATAAGGTGTTTGCTGGCACTTCCGGGCGCTCGCGATAGTTTCAGTGTTATTCTTTGAATTATCATATGATTTCCTGTTCCCTGGTGGGTGAAAGTGCACGTGTGAGCTTAATGCGCGTAGTCGCGCCCCGTGGCTGTTGAGCGCGCAAGAACCACCTTATTACAAGGGCCCCACGGGCCAACGTGCAACTTGCCAGGCGGAGGAGAAGGAGGAGGAGGAGGAGGAGGAGGAGGAGGAGGAGGAGGAGGAGGAGGATAATCAGGAGGAGGAGGGGGAGGAGGAGGAGGAGGAGGAAGAGGCGGAGGAGGAGGATGATGATGATGATGATGATGATGATGATGATGAAGGAGGAGGAGGAGGAGGAGGAGGAGGAGGAGGAGGAGGAGGAGGAGGAGGGGAGGAGGAGGAGAGGAGGAGGAGGAGGAGGAGCAGGAGGAGGGACGATGATGAGGAGGAGGGGATGAGGAGGGAGATACGGAGGAGGAGGCGGAGGAGGAATAGGAGGAGGGAATATGTGGAGGAATAGGAGGAGCAGCGGGAGGGGAGGAGGAGGAGGAGGAGGAGGAGGAGGAGGAGGTGGAGGAGGGGGAGGAGGAGGCGGAGGAGGAGGCGGAGGAGGAGGCGGAGGAGGAGGTAAAGGTAAAGGCCCTTGCGGTGTCCATGGTCTCGAGCGCCCCCCCTCGGGGGCTTTGAAACTCGGGTCGGGCCCCTAGGGGAACATATGGATGCTAGCCCCCCCTGTGTTTCAGGGAGGCAGCCTGGGGCGTCGAGCCCCCCTCTCCGTGGAGGGTGGTCCTCGTGCCCCTCCAGCGGCGGGAGACCCCGCTTTCGGGACCGAACTGGGAGAACACCACCAGCGGGCAGGGAGCGCTGCCCCCGTTGCTCGGGGGCGGGGCGACCCCTGCTGAGGACCTCTGCACTCCCCCACACTCCACAACTCGTTCCACTCCCTCCCCCTCCCCCTTCTCGTCCTCTCCAGGCTGGCACATTATAACGAGGGCAAGGCCGACTGCCTAACAACCCTCCTGTTGAGCACAGTGCTTCTGTGCGGCCGCTGGTGAACACCGTGCTGCTGAGCACCGTGCTACTGCTGCTAAGCACCGTGCTACTGCTGTTGAGCACCGTGCTACTGCTGCTGGGCACCGTGCTCTTCGGCACCCTGCTGCTGAGCACCGTGCTACTTGGCAAGGCTGGCGGGTGGGCTTCATTCACACTTCGACCCCCTCAGTGTTCTGCGTGCTGCTGCTCGGGCCGCCGATGCCAACGCCCCACCCTGCTGCGCGCGCTGCCTCCTGGGCGTACGTGCGGATGTCGCTGCTGCTGGGGCGCTGCATCGGCTGCTGCTGCTGCTGCTGCTGCGCCGTCTCCTGCCTGCTCCTGCTGCAGCGGCTTCATGATCTTCACTCCGTGCGTAGTCCACCCCTTGGCCGCTGGGCTGGGGAACCTGCACGGCGGCCGCTGGGGCTGGATGCTGGTGACGGTCTCGGCCGCTGCGCCGCCGCCGAGGGTGGGCGCCCCGTCCTTCACGGCCTCGCCGTAGCCCCAGCCGTTGTCGCTGTGCGTCCACTTGCTGTAGAAGCCCTCCAGCTCGTCGCACTGGTACCTCGTGTAGTCCAGCTCCCACGGGAAATGCCCGTTGTACAGGCGGCTCCCGTCCGTGAGGTAGGCCCCGACCTCCCTGCACTTGTCGATCGCCGCTGTGAGCTCCTCGATCTGCATCTTGAGCAGCACCGTAGTGTGTGCACGCTCCATCTCCTCGTGGCAGTTGAAGCTCTTCGCGGCGGTGGTGCGAGCGAGCGTCATGGCGACGCAGTCCCGCTGTGCGTAGAGCTGGTACTGCACCGTGTCTGAGTGCTGGAGCAGCTTCGGGAGGAGCTCGCCCGTGCTCTGCAGGGTGCGGTGGGCGGTGGCGAGGCGGTGGGCCATGGTACCGAAGACAGCGTCCGTCACTCCGCTGCCTCTGTCTGCCGCTTTCTGCGCCACGACGTCCTCCTTCGGCTGTGGCTTGTCTTCGCCGCCTCCGCCGCTCTGCTCATGCGGCGCCGCTGCTGCCGCCGCCGCCCTCTCCACTGGCTCGCTGTGGGAGGCCATCGTCTTGCCCTGGTGCGCTAGTACTGTCGCTGCTGTGCGTGGAAAGAGAGAAGCTCGCTAGCTGCCGGAAAGAAACAGCTGCGGAAGGCAGGCGGGGGTGGTTGGACGTCGGACCTTGCTGTCGGACTGGCCTTCCCCCTAGTTGTTCCCTGTGGGGCAAAGCTGGGGTCGGGGATAGTCCCGTCGCACGCCACCGTCGTTGATTCCCGATGGAGCCTCCATGACCTGCAAGATTCGTGACAGCTGGCCTGTTGGGGGAGCCTCTTGTAACCCTGCGTGGTCCCTCTGAAATTCTTTCCGTTGTAGTCGCGAGCACGAGAACCCCCATTGCCTCGGAGCTCCGTGTGGGCCTCGTGGGGGGCAAGAACCGGTGGGGCCCACAGGGTGCCTGTACTCGAAGTCGCTACTGCTGCCTGTGAGAGGTTAGGAGAGCCGAGGTGGGATCACAAACGCACCGCGGTCGTGTTGTGGGTAATTAGTAACCCCCCTGATAGGTCACCAGCTCCCCCGCGTAGTAACGCACTGCCTCGGCTGGTGGGTTGGTGAGTAGCGCTGCCTGTCGTAGGTGCCTACTGCCTGTGGGGGAAGATGAGGAGTGAATGAAAAGGAAGAGTGGATGTAGTGGGACGTCGACGGTCCGTCTGTAGTAGCGGCATACTGTAATAAGAGACCAGCTTGCCTGTTATTTTTCCATTGTCTGATAGTACTTCCTGGATCGTAAGTCGCGGTAGTAGTTGGCGAGCTGGAGTAGTGTAGCCATGTATCCCCCGTGGGGTTAGGCCTACCCGCGCAACTCAGTATATCGCTCCAGGTCGCTATTAATATCTTTGGTGAGTTATTCCTCTCGAACTCTGGTGGGTCTGGGGGCCAGGAGGTAGTGAGCCCCGACCGGCTGTCCGCGTGGGTGCTCGCGGGGCCTGAGGCGCTGCTGTGGCGCCTGCGGCTGCTGGGCTGTGAGGCGTGCGGCTGGCGATCTACTGGCAGCGGCGCCGATCTAGCTGGGCCTCCACGACCCTCTCGAGGCCGCCCTTCGGGCCCGCGGAGCGGCTCCTCGCGGCGCCCAGGTATGCCAGCGCCAACGCCGCGCCCTGCTTGAACAGCTCCCCCTTGAACCCAATGGTCTTGGTGATCCGGCCCTCCTCGATCTGCTGCTGGTGGAGCGCCGCGCGGAACGAGGGGGCCGTGCTGATCGAGTAGAGGAGCTTCGCCTTGCGCGGGCCCGTCTCCATGGCCTCGTCGGGGGGCTTGTAGCACTTCTGGATCTTGCACTGCAGGAAGACCTCGGTGATGAACGTCACCCCATACGGCTGCTCCAGCTGCTCGAGGAGCTCCGTGAAGCTCTGGAGGACCCACTGCATCGACGGGTCGAGGTCCTGTTTGTTTTTGAGCGCCTTCGTGGGCTCCTCGGCTAGTGTCGCCGCCACGTGACCGCGAGGTTGTCCGAGCCCGTGGCCCTTGCCCGCCGCCTTCACCTTCCTGCCGTACTCTCGGCCTGTCTCAATCAGCGCCTGGGCCCAGTCCTCCAGGAGGGGCACGAGGCATAACTCGCCTGTGATGTGGCTCAGCGCGCCTCTTGGATGCCTCTCGGAATCTTCTCGGATTTCGCTCGAAAGTTTCTTAGGGTCTTTGGAGTCTCTTAGCAGTCCCAGATGCCTCTTGGGGGCGCCCTGGGTGCATCTGGGCGGCTTCTGGGGGGAGTCTTGGGGGTCTCTTGGGTGCCCCTTGGAGGGCATCTTGTGGCCATCTTTGGGGCTCCTGGGACCTTCTTGGAGCACCCTCGCGAGCCTCGGGTGCCATTTTGGGGCCATCATAGGAGAGATCGATCATAGGAGGGGGGCTCCATAATCAGGGCCCCGTTCCAGGAGGCCAACATGTGGCCAACACGTTAGTAACATCAGTGATTTTGGCCGTCTCGCCGAGGCCTCTTGGAGCGTCTTCGGTGCCTCTAGGGGCGTGCTGGGGGCCCTCTTGGGGCACCCTCGCACCCTTGGGGGCCTCGACGGCCATCTTGGGGCCATCTTGGGAGAGATCGATCCAAGGAGGGGGGGTCCTTTATCAGAGTCCCCTTCTTAGGAGACCCACATGTAAACACCTTCGTGACACCAATGTTTGTCGCATTCTCGCCGAGGCGTCTTGGGGCGTCCTGGGTGCCTCATCTGTTTGATTCAGTCGTGCGAAAGCACACTTCTTGGGACGTCTACGCCGCGACTCAATGTGAATGTTGCGTGCTAACAAGTCCACAGCTCACCAGCTCAAGCGAGAACCACATTTTGAAACGGAGCCGCCCTCCATCCTCGAAGCTGCTGCAACTCCTTGGCACGAATGCGTGCGGCTGTAAGGCGTGAGCCACCGTTTGAACACGACTCGCCCTCCAACCTGGAGGCTGCTGCAAGCCCGCAAACGGTTTCAACACGCGCGGCCCTACAGCGAGAGCAACGTTTTGAGAAGAAGTTGCCCTCCCCATCCTTGATATCTGTGCAAGCTTTGAAGACGAACTTGTGCGGTGCCGAGGCGAGACTAACATTTTGAACAAGGACGCGCCCTACAGCTTTGAAACTGTTGGCCCTACATTTTGAAACTGTTGCAAGTTCCAGTTTCGGTGTCGTATATGGTGACGACGTCTCAGGCGAAATGCCCCGTCCGCCCTACCGACGCGTCTGAGGGTGCGACAGGGAGGATCTCTCCAGAAGGAACGAGGAAAGAGGAGGCGGAGGATGAGGAATAGTAGGAGGAGGAGGAGGAGGCGGAGGAGGAGGAGGAGGAGGAGGAGGAGGAGGAGGAGGAGAGGAGGGAAGCGGAGAGGAAGAAGGAGGAGGAGGAGGGAGGAGGGAGGAGGAGGAGGAGAGGGGCGGAGGCGGAGGCGGAGGAGGAGGCGGAGGAGTAGAGGAGGAGAGGCGGAGGAGGAGGAGGAGGAGAGGAGGAGGCGGAGGCGGAGGAGGAGGCGGAGGAGGAGGCGGAGGCGGAGGCGGAGGCGGAGGAAGAGGAGGAGGAAGAGGAGGAGGAGGAGGAGGAGGATGAGGAGGAGGAGGAGGAGGAGGAGGAGGAGGAGGAGGAGGAGGAGGAAGGAGACGGAGACGAGTAACAGTAATTCAACGCATCATACGGATACGAATAACAATACAACTACTGGGAATACGAACAACAGTACTACGCATACTAAGAGGATCAACCATAAAACTAATACCACTATCACAAATAATCGTGATACTACTATTTGCAGTAGCAATAAGAAGAACACTACTAATCGCCATACTAATAGTATGAAGAATAATACCAACACGAACACTAATATTAAGACTAATCCTAATACGATTAAGAATAATAATAACAAATAAATAATAATAAACACATATAATCATACCAATAATAATACTAATATTAATAAGAATACGAATACTGAAAACTAATGTTACTAATAAGAAGAGTAATAATACGAATAATAAGAATAATACTAATAAGGCTAATACGAAGAATAATAAGAATACTAATACGACGAAGAATAATACTAATAGTAATAATGATGATAAAACTAATACTAATAGTAATACTAGTAGTAATAATAATAATACTAATACTAATAATACTACTAATAATAATACTAATAATACTACTACTAATACTAATAATACTAATAATAATAATCGCAAGAATAATCATATTATTAATAATATTATTAGTGTTAATAATACGAATAATAATACTATTATTAATAATAATAATAATAATGATAATAATAATAATAATACTATTAATCATAATAATAATATTAATATTAATAATATGAATACTACTAATTATAATAATAATGATAATAATAATAGTAATAATAATAATACTCATAACACTAGGAATCATACTAATAATAATAATACTAATAATAATCATACTCATAATAGTATTATTAATAATACTAATACTAATAATAATGATAATAATACTAAGAATAAGAATACTACTCAGACGAATAATAATACTAATACTAACACTAATAAGAAGAAGAAGACGGCGAGGAGGAGGAGGGAGGAAGGAGGAGGGAGGAGGCAGGGAGCAGGGAGCAGGGAGCAGAGGGGGAGGGGGGAGGAGGTAGGGAGGTAGGGAGGAGGGAGGAGAGAGGAGGGAGCAGGGAGAGGGAGCAGGGAGCAGGGAGCAAGGAGCAAGGAGTAAGGAGCAGGGAGCAGGAAGCAGGGGAGAGAGGAGGGAGGAGGGAGGGAGCAGGGAGGAGGGAGGATGGAGGGAGGAGGGAGGAGGAGGAGGGAGGAGGGAGAGGGAGGGAGGAGGAGGAGGAGGGAGGAGGGAGGAGGGAGGGGGGAGGGAGGGAGGGAGGGAGGGGGAGGGGAGGGAGGGGAGGGAGGGGAGGGGAGGGAGGGGAGGGGAGGGGGGAGGGAGGGAGGGAGGAGGAGGAGGAGGAGGAGGAGGAAAAGGAGGAGGGACTGACTGGTCGCGCGGCGCTGCAGAGAAAACGAGGACACAACAACACAGGAGGGTTGGGGAGAGTAGAGGGATCTACCACGAGATTTGGCAGTGGAGTGCCATACAAGAGCGCTCAACGGAAGAGTTTTTCCGGGGCCGTGGCTGAATTGATTACCTGGGCCGCGACCTTCTGCAGAAACTCGGAGCCTTGCGCTCTCCCCCCCCGCCCGGCGGGTGCAGTGCACTTCCACGGGGCGGGCGGTGGAAAGGGAGCCCCCGTTCGTGTCCACGGGGACCATCTTGCCGCCCAAAGGCATGATACGTGTCTTGGTCGTGGCTACGCACAGCAGGGCAAAGCAAACAGGTTCGAACACTTCCGAGGAACGCTAGCCGAGGCCACGCACACCCAAGCAGCGCCAAGCAACGACAAACAAGGCCAAGCAAGGCCGAGCAAGGCTTCGCAATGCCAAACACTTTCAAGCATTGCGCATCCCGTCGCAGCGCAGCAGAGGCAATCTCCTCGCGCGCCGGAGTGGGGCGACGCACACTATTGTGTCTGGCTGCGCGAGAGGGGCAGGGCAGGCAGGCGGCCGCCGATCGAGGGCGAGAGAGGGGAGGGCCTTCACTGCTGAGACGTGCTGGCGGCGTACGTGCAGCGACGCTACGTTCACATCCACGTTCGTAGGACGCAGCAGGAGGCGCAAAGGTTAGATACTGGCGGCAGAACTAGTCGAAACCGCCAGCTTTGTAGTTATAGCGACCTGTCTCCCGTGTTTGCCGTCTCGCACGTCGCAAACTCGGCCCCGTTGCAGACCCCACGAATCATCACCCTGAAGGTAGCTTTCGAGTTGACCTTGGTGAATCTCTGCCAGGTCTCCAAGCGATCTGCTCTTTGGTCCCAGTGCGGAAGCCTGCGGTCGCCGCGCCAGGGCGCCCGGTAGAGGCAGTCGTGCGAGTCACTCCAGTCGCGCCGGCGGTGGGGGTGGTCGCTCCCTCGGCTGTGGCCTCTCTCGGTTGTTGGGGCTGTGCGAGGTTGTTCGGTTTGTGTTCTCCTCGTCGACAGGCTCTTGGCCCTCGTCGTTTCCCCGTCCGGTCGGGCCAGCCTGGGTGTCTTGGGGGGATCTGTGGGTGATCCAAATTGCTGCTGGCGCCCACGGTGCCCCAGCGTCCGCTCCCCCCTTCACCACCCCAGCCGGGGTTGGGGCTCCTCTGGTCGTCACTCGTCCGCACGGTGGGAAAGCAGTCGGACTTGCCCGTGGTTCTTCCTACAGTTGTGCCACCGTTCTCCTGGCCGCAGGGGGTTGCCAGGTGGGCGAAGCTGACCCATTACGTCGGCTTCTTTGAGGGGCGGGCGGGTGTGTATTTTCGGGGGTAGGCGGTCAGAGAGTTCTAGGTCGCGTCGCTGGTCGCTGGTCCTGGGGACTCGGCGGCCGTTGACCCGGGCAGCGCCAGCAGGTGAGCAGAGGGGAGTTCAAACTTTGAATGTCTTAGCTGACCGGCACAGCCGCGAGTGGTCGCACGGGGCCCAGGAAGGTCGCCCACGCCGCCGTCAGGTTTGCTGCCCTGGCACCCTCACCGCGCCTCTGCGCATTTTCACTTTGGGATACAGGCTGACTCTGCGCCCGCAAATGGCTGGTGGTATTTGGGCACGGATGCGGACCTGTAGCAATAAGTTCCTGCTGAGGCGCCGCGGTCGGTAGTATACTCCGCTGGACTCTAAACCTGACCTACCTGCTGGAGCCGCTGCAATCCCCAGGTTGGTGCTCCAGGGGTTGCTTTGAGATTGCTCTGGATCTTGGAGTGGTGTGCACTTGTTCAACGCTGCCGCTACGTGCAGGACGACGCCGCCTGGCCGGCACACCTGCCCCCACCCCTCATGTTCGAAACGTTTTTTTTTTTTTGGTTTGTCCCCCCCCCCCCCCCCCGCACATCCTGAGTTGCTTTCTTTTTTTTCCAGAACGTCCTCTCCTTCTCTCTCCCGCCTCCCGCCCCTCCCACCCCTCCAGGGAGGCCCCGCCTGAGCGAGGAGGGTATCGGAAACCCATACTATTTACATGGTTTCGTGCCCTTCCCACCTCTCCAGGGAGGCCCCGCATGAGCGAGGAGGGTATCGGAAACCTATACTACTTACATGGTTCCGTGCCCCTCCCACCCCTCCAGGGAGGCCTCGCCTGCGCGAGGAGGGTATCGGAAACCCATACTATTTACATGGTTTCGTGCCCCTCCCACCCTTCCAGGGTACTATTTACATGGTTTCGTGCCCCTCCCTCTCCAGGGGGGCCCCGTCTCGAGTGAGGGGGGTATAGGAAACCCATAGTATTTACATGGTTCGTGCCCCTTCCACTCCTCCAGGGAGGCCCCGCCTGAGCGAGGAGGGTATCGGAAACCAATACTATTTTCATGGTTTCGTGCTCCTCCCACCCCTCCAGGGAGGCCCCGCCTGAGCGAGGAGGGTATCGGAAACCAATACTATGTTCATGGTTTCGTGCCCCTCCCATCCCTCCAGAGAGGCCCCGCCTGAGCCAGGAGGGTATCGGAAACCCATACTGTATACATGGTTTCGTGCCCTTCCCACCTCTCCAGGGAGGCCCCGCCTGAGCGAGGAGGGTATCGGAACCCCATACTATTTACATGGTTTCGTGCCCCTCCCACCCCTCCAGGGAGGCCCCGCCTGAGCGAGGAGGGTATCGGAAACCCATACTATTTACATGGTTTCGTGCCCCTTCCCACCCCTCCAGGGAGGCCCCGCCTGAGCGAGGAGGGTATCGGAAACCCACGCTATTCAAATGGTTTCTTGCCCCTCCCACTGACATGGGTGAGGAGGAGGGGGGAACATTACCTATCCATCTCACGTCCTACTCCTCCCACTGAGGAGGGTGCGGAGGAGGAGGAGAAAGGAGAGGTAGAGGAAAAAGAAGCAGAGGAAGAGAAGGGGGAGGTGGTGGAGGAGGAGGAGGAGGAGGAGGAGGAGGAAGAGGAGGAGGAGTACATGCGTGCCGAGTCGATGGTAATCCATGCTGTAGGGCCCGCCTTTTAGGGCCCGCCTGAGAAAGACGGCGACGCCGACGCTGCCGACGACGACTACGACACCGACGAGGGCGAAGACAGGAGGAGGAGGAGGAGGAGGAGGAGGAGGAGGAGGAAGAGGAGGAGGAGGAGGAAGAGGAGGGGGAGGGGGAGGAGGAAGGACGAGGAAAAATATACCACTCAGACCAACCTCACGAATCGGACCTTGGACGCCTGGGCGACTCACCCGCCCGCCCGACCCTCCTGCTTCTCATGTTCATATTCCTGGTCATCCTCCCGCTGCTGCTCCTGCTGCGGTTTCTGCTGCTCTTCACCATCTTCCAGCTTATCCTCCTCTTCCTCCTCCTCCTCCTCTTCCTCCTCCTCCTCCTCTTCCTCCTCCTCCTCCAGGAGGGTATCGGACAACAATGCAGTTTACACGGTTTCGTGTCCCCCCTCCACTCCTCCAGAGACGCCGCGCTTGAACGAGGAGGGTCGCGGAAAGCATTACTCTTTACCAGGTTTCGTAGCCCTCCCCCCTTCAGCGGGGCCCCGCCAGAGCGAGGATGGTACCAAGAAGCCGTACTGTGTACAAGGCTTCGTTTCCTGAGTACCTGTCCTCCCTCCTCCTTTCGTCTGCCCTCTCGTGCGTACTTACTCGTTCGATGAGCTTCTCCTTCGTGTTGATGTTGTCGTACCCCATGGCTCCCACGAAACCGTTAATATCTTTATGTGGGGAACTCCGTTGGCATACTTTTGTTGTTGTTGTTGTCGTCGTCGTCGTCTTCGTCGTCGTCGTCGTCGTCGTCGTTGTCGTTGTCGTTGTTGTTGTTGTTGTTGTTGTTGTTGTTGTTGTTGTTGTTGTTGTTGTTGTTGTTGTTGTTGTTGCTGCTGCTGTTGTTGTTGTTGTTGTTGTTGTTGCTGTTATTGTTGTTGTTCGATTGAAGTGCCACCCCCGGGGCTCGCACCTTGTTTTTTCTTAAGGAAAGTCTTCCTGCTCAAACTGTGCCCATGCCCCCCGGGCTACAACAACAACGGCTCCCGCTTGAGACTTCTTCGATTTTTATTCCGGACCCCCGCTCCCGCCTGAGACTTCCGCGCAATTTACTCAGGAAAGGCGCTCCCGTCTGAGACTTCCTCGCAATGTAATCAAGACCCCCGCTCCCGCCTGAGACTTCCGTGTAATTTACATGGGAACGGCGCTCCCGCTTGAGACTTCTTCGGATTTTACTAAGGACCCCCGCTCCTGCCTGACATTTCCGCGCAATTGACTCAGGAACGGCGCTCCCGCCAGAGACTTCTTCGCAATTTAGTGAGTACCCCCGCTCCCGCCTGAGACTTCCGTGCAATTTGCTCAGGAACGGCGCTCCCGCTTGAGACTTCCTCGCAATTTAATCAGGGCCCCCGCTTCCGCCTGAGATTTCCTTACAATGAGCTCAGGACTGCGCTCTCGCGTGCGACGTCCTCGCAAATTATTATGGAATTGCGTTTCGGCGCTCAGGAACCACGCGCGCGCCAAGGACGCCTTCACAACGTGGTATCTTCCCTCTTCCTTCGTCCTTCCCCCTCCCCTTCCTCCCACTCTCCCTCGTTCTTCCCCTCCTCCTCTTGCAGGGCCCGCGCCAATTCCAATGGCGGGCAGAGAGATGTACGCCCCCGAAGGATTGTCCGCCCGTTCCGGTTTGCCCGTACGTCTAAGCCCGCCGGCCCCAGCAAAGAGAAATAATCCCCCCGAAAGGGGTGTGATCGAAGACGAAGAGGGCGGGTATCGAGGGTGTAGGGTATACGTGTTGAATGACTCGCGGGCAAGTAAGAGCGTACAGCCTTAAAATGGTTGTTGTTTTTGTTGTTGTTGTTGTTGGCGTGGGGTGGCAGTCCATTCGTCGCCAGGCGCCCTAGGGACTCAACCCAAACCGGTTGCCCACGAACCGTCCGGGGAAAAGCGGGCAGCAATCATGACACGTTTTCTTAATCGAGAGGTCAACATCCATTGAACACGGACACGGGTCCCTCTCACGGTCACATAAATAATCCGGTCGCCGCCCCAGGCACGTGCGTCGGGACTGGGGGGATTATAAACGCGGAGCCCCTCTTACTCCAGCCACTCTTGAAAATTCCGATCAGGCCTGCTGCCTGCAACTTGGGGCGCCGGGGCGCCCGGCGACGTGGGAGAAGCAAGGCGACAGGTGCAAGTTCCCACTGCCCACACGCGGTGCGCGGCCGCCCAAAAAGCGACCGCGCGCCGGACTTGTGCGCGCTACGGTGGGTGCCCGCGCCCCCTCTGCCCCCTCCATGGGTCGACTGCCTGGCGCAGTGGACAACGTTTGGGGGAGACGCACCACCCGCTTCTCAGAACTCCAGGTTGCGGCCCCCGCCTGCCCGAGATTCCCGGGACGGGACCGGGAGTTGCACCCCACCTTGGGGCGTAAAAACAGACCGAGTGAATCCCAGCCAGCCGTCAAGAACGTCGTTCTCTCTTCGGGCGTAGAAGGGGCCATGTGGCAGGATCGCACCCGCGCGCGCGCCCGGCAAAATGCGAGGGCCCACGCATCTCCTAACGAGCGCGTGCGCCACGGCCTGGGGCTTCCACTCTGTAGTTCGGAGTCCCTGGCCCAGCTGGAGAAACACTGTGCGGCCCGTGTCCAAAATCGCCAGGCCCAGGCAGGACCTTGGGCGGGGAGGGGCGACAGAGGCAACCGCCCATGCGGGGTCACCTCTGGCGGGGGCGCCCCTCCATGCGCGTGGGGGCGACTTTCTCCAGCCGGCGGCGAAGCTGTGGCCGAGCGTTGAAAAGGATTTACCTGCGAAGCAGGCGTTTTAATTTTTTCGCGCGTGCCCAGCAGCACGACTAGTGCCTGCTCTCGACTCGCGGATGTCTGGTCCATGTCCATGCGGCTGATGTTTTAAAACGGTCTCCCGGGCGGCGCCCGTCCCCTGCCACCCCCGGGGCGCTAGGGGGAGCACACGGATGTCCAGGGCCTCCCCGCCCCGGGGTGGCGCAGGGTCTCGAGGCGGCAGGCGGCGACGTGCGCTCGATCAAGCCCCTCACGGACTCGGGCAGAGAGGAGGCGAAACACCACCTTTGAATAAATGCAACACCGAGGTGGACGGGGCCGCGGGCGGACAACGGAGCGCCGCGCGCGAAGCACGGCTCCTTTGAATTATCCTTTCATAAACGCCTTGCTTTCCAAGTGTGGCCACGGCCCAGACTAGCGTGAAACGCCTCGATATTTCGCCGACATGCCACGCCGTAGGGGTGATCTGTCCCGAGCTCTGCAGACATCTCGCTCGCGAGTGGGCCAGCCAAGCGAGAAGCAATAGGGGGACAGCCAAGCCACGGGATATCCAATGTGGACAGCGACAAGGCACAACATGGAGCGCAGCAGCGCCGACGACGCACCAGTGGGAGCCTCCGCGGCTGGACTGTCCCGGTGCCTCGCCACCGGCATGCCGCCTCACACGCAATTGCCGCGAAGGGCCGATACAGGCGGACGCTGTCACGGCGCAGGGCTGGGGGGTGGGGGGGTGGGGGGGGGGGGCAAGAGCGGCTCCAGCTGCCCCCGCAGGGGGGTGCGCAAAGAGCGCTTGAGCTATCCATCCTATTGCCGACGCCGCCGGCGCTGAGAAAGAGATCGCCAGACTGCCCTCGCCGCCGGGTCGCCTCCACATGGGGCGGGTCAGAGGGGGCCGCAGGGGAGAGGGAGGAGGAGAGGCATGGAATCCCTTGTTTTCTCTTCGCCTCTCGGCCCCGCCGTCGCTTAGAGTCGTTCCTGCTGCTCTCGTCGCCGCTCCTCCCCGGCAGGACAGGACCCACAAGTCCACGAGTTCAGTCAGCGGTCCTGCCCGACGGCTCACTGTGGCTAGGCTCGGGCGGCTCACTGTGTCCGGGCCCTTTTAGTGCAGCTCGCGAGCCCGCGCCGAAGCCGCCGGCCACCGCCCGAACCCGAGGTGCAGCGAGGCAGGGTGCGCGACAGCTCCACGGCGCGAGGACCACGCTGAGCACGTTTCCGTCCACGCTGCCCAGGTCGTGGAGGCTGTCCGTGCTGTCCGTGCTGCAAACTCCCCCGAGGCAGATCTTCTCCGCGGCCACGGCGTCGAGGGTGATGCTGCAGCCCGAGAGCAAGTAGAGCTCCACGGTCACCAGGAGCGTCGCGCGCGCGGGTGCGCCCATCTGCCCCCGCTTGGCTACCCCGCCGTGTGCCTTCACGTACTCCGGCCCCTCGTCCACCAGGTTCTGCATCTCGACGTGCTCCGGCCGATGTGTCTTTAGAAGCTCCTTCCGGACGCGCCGACTCGAGGATGCCGTACGGCGAGATGAGGGTGAGGCTGGTCGCCGTCCGCGACGTTCGACCTTCGGGGGCAAGTCGTCTACAGCGCAGCGGGGTGTCCAGGCTGGGGCTCCCGGGACAGGCGCCTGCGCTTGGGCCGCAGCAAATTGGATCTCCGCGGCGCTGCTAAGAAAGAGCAGGAGTTGGTCCGTGCAAGACTCGAGGGCGTCCCACTTCCCATTCGCCGCTATCTTGCTCCGGCGTTTGTTCGCGGGTCCCACCGCGGTCTCCGCAAGGGGGACCTTCCAAGGGGCCTCCAAGCCAGGCCGGCCAGGGTCACTGTCTGACTCTACAATTGGCGGGACCGCTCTGGCTTTTTCCCGTGAGACGTCCGTGAGGATTTGGAGTCCCACGGCCCAGATCAGGTCACGAAGGTCGTCCGTGTGGGCGCGCCGCACGATGGAGACAGACCGCAGGGGCGCGCGTCCATCTACCGAATCTTCAAACTCGTCGCGCGTTCTCCAGCGCCGCGCGCTCGCCGCTGCGTTGCGCATGGGGGCCGTGGCACATGGCCAAGGATTTCACGCGTGTGTGCGTCTCCCTTGGAGTGGCGCCAGGGTCGGGGACAGGAGAGTCCGGCGTCGCCGACTGGACGGGAGATCGCGCCCTGAGCTGGACACGCCACCTCCGATGCATTGCGCAGGGCCGCCTTTAGGATCTGCTCTAGCTGACGCCTAGAGCACATGCCTCCACAAGTCTCAGCCTGTCAGGGGTTCTCACAATCAGGAGTCGAAGTCGATGTGTTCCCCCTGGGGGCCGTCCCTCGCTGCGGGCAGTGTGAAAGGTGCAACCCCGTGTGTCCGCTTGCGGATACATGGGGTCGCGCCCTTCGCCTGGCCACGGCCTGGCACGGCCCCCGCTCTGCTGAGCGGCCGCGTCAGGGGCAACGTACCCCCCCTAGGGGTACGGCTAACCCACGCCCTCCTCTCGGAGGGCGCCCCCTCGTGGGTCTTCTTTTGGGGGGGGACTTGCGCCGTTCTGCTTGGGTTCTTGCGGATGGTGCGACAGTCTGGTAGTTCCCTCTCCCAGTCAATTGTGGGCGGAACTGCTCAAACCTCCCCGGATCCCGTGCCTGAGAGGGCGGTTGGGGTTCCGGCTCTTCCCCTTTCGGCCCCATCCGGGGGGCAGGCTGGGGCTGCCCCTGGTCCAGGCGACCCGGCATTTGGTGTTACATTTTGTTGGCTCTTACTGATGTGGTGCCAATATTGGACCCTACGTAGTCGGTTGTGGTGGTTCGGAAAATCAGGTGCCAACGTAGACGCGCGCGTTGGAAAACCAGCAACTAAGCACCCAACGTAGGATGTGGTGAAATGCTTCAGAGCGATGTTAAACATAGTGGGGTGCGTGAGTGTGGTTTGGTGCTTGCGTGTCAGATTAGATTGGCCCCTGTGCAGGGACACGCGAACATCGTGAAGTGTGTATCCTACAACGTATTGTGCTTTACTTGGGTACAACGGGGAACAACGATGTCACGGCCTGTGCTCGTCCCGCGGCCCCCCCTCTCTGGTTCCAGCGTTGCGGACAATCCGTTTCGGGCGTTCGTTTTGCCGCGCTGCCGGGCCGAGTGCCCAAGCGACAACGAGGGCTTCTCCGAAAGACCATCCTGGGGGGAGCGAACCCCTTGTTTGCGCCCGGCACCGGATCCCTCTGGCTGCCTGCCCCCCCCCAGCCCCCGCGCGGCGGGGGATGATCCTGGAACGCAGAGGGGGTGGGGGCGGCGGGCGGGCCAGGTCGTTGGGGGTGGCAGAAGCGGATCAACAATCATCACCCTAGACAGTGGTTGTCGTGCTGTGCTTCTGGGAATGGGTGTCGGGGTCGTCTGCGCTGTCTGGGGTTTCGTTCGGGCCAGTAGCTCCGCTTCTTCCACGCCCCTGGGGATTTTCATTTCTCCGTGTCGCGTTCTGAGGTCCTGGACACCGTCTCGGAGGTTGTTCCTTCGCGTTAGGTATCGTTCTTCTCCGTCGACTTCCACTGCCGGCCCGGGGGCCGTTCGCGGCCGTCAACCCGGAGGGCGAGGACGAGGACGAGGACGAGGACGAGGATCTGCTCTAGTTGCCACACTTCTGCCCCTGCCAGTCCGACAGAGAGGCTGCAGACTGCGCAGCCCTCCCCCTCTCGCCTGTGCAGGTCGCCAGGGGGCACCATGTGATCGAGGGCGATCAGCGCAGCTTTGTTAGGACAGTTGCTCCTCTCTAGGTCCTTCCAGGCGGTTGGGTATTCATTCTCTTTCATCCTGGGGGGTTGGTGCGACGCCGTGGCCATCTTTTCAGCCGCTCTGAGCAGCGCCTCGCGGCGCTCAGGGGGGGCCTGGGGCCCTTGGTGTCCACGCCCTGGGCGGCCCCAAACGTATCGCGTATTGCCAGGTGTGCCCCCTGTCGCAGAAGATCAGGGCGGCCTCCCAGCGACGTCTGTGGTATGGCTAGGCCTTTCTCGCAGGGGGGCAGCACGTGCCGTCCTCGCCTTTCCGATTGCCTCCGGGTCATCAAATTTGAAGTCTGCCCACTTCGGGGCCCCAGCGAGCCAGCGCGGCCAGCTGGGATCCGGATGCAACGCTGGGCGTGATGTTAGTGCCGATAAAGACGACGTCTGCCTGGCTCCTGGTGAAGGCGATGTTGATCTTGTGGCGGTCGTCTACGAGACTCCCCAGGTGCAGTTGCTATTGGCCTGCGTACTTCCAATGACGACCAGGTCTGCCTCATCTACTTGGCTGGGTCCTATTGCGCAGATATCGATCAGACCGTGCTGGCAGAGCTTGGGGCGCCGTTCTTCTAATGCCGGAAAGTGCAGCGCCAGGCCATTCGCCCTTGTCCCGCTTTGTCTGCAGACGGGTCGGTCGTCTGCCGGGCCCCTGCTTCCTTGCTCGTGGCAGCAGGGGCGGGGGTCTGTGAGCGATTTGCCGGGGTCCCCCGTTAGGGAGGCGTCCCGAGGGGCCAGCAGGGTGGGGCCAGGCGATCTTCTGCGCGACTGCGCAGCCATCCCTTGCCCGTGCCCTCCTGTGCCGCGCGGGAGACAGGGGCAGCCGGCTGCCATCCCCCGCGCCAGGGGCAGCATTATCTCATGCTGGCGTAGCACCATGACCTGGCGCCGTCTGCCAGGTCGCAGATGGCGGCCGCCTCTTGGATGTCCCCTTAGCCCTCGGCTAGCCGAGAGGTTGCCTCGTGGGACGCATCGTGGGCTCGGAGGGCGCGGATGTGGCCCCCTTTCCTGGGATGCCGTTTCTTCCTGCTTGGGGCAGGACGGGTGTCGTGACCCCCGCCCCCCCTCCCTTCCCTTCCCTATATGACGTAACGCCCCCCCCCCCCCCCCCCCCCCCCCCCCCCTGTCAGTCTCGTTCGAAGTTCGATACTTTGAGAAGGTAGAAACAACCCTCCGTGAGTATAGGAGCCCAGGGAGCCCCAGTGAGAGCCCGGTGCACCCTGCCTAGGCCGCCTGTCCGCAGCCATTCTGGCGCGAAGCCAGACTGGAGCCAGTCTGGTGAGTTTCAAGAAACTCGGTCCGAAGCTCAGGGGGACCGCACACGTACGCCTGGATTGTTTGGAAAAAGGTTGCTTCTCGTTTATCTTTCTCTTGTGTTGCCATCATGTGAGTGGAGTTGGGATTATCATAGCTCTATCGAGCTGGAACCCCGCCGCATATCAAGATACATATCATCAAGTATTGTGAGGACATCTCAAAGCGAAAGGCCCACTTCGAGGTGAATAGCTCGATCTCCAGTAACTTTAAGAAGGATGGAGTCTGGACCGAGTGGAGTCAAGATTCCAGTATGGAATGGCGAGGCTTCGACACGAGAGAGTTTTGAAGAAAAGGTGAAGCTGTGGGACCTCGGCACCAAGAAGGAGGACAGAGTCTATCTGGGCCCGCGGCTAGTGCAGGCAATGGACGAGGACTCCCAGCAGTGGCACGAGGCCAAGAAGGTGTTGTTGGACGACTTAGTCAAGGAAGACGGTGCCGAGAGAGTCGTGAACGCTCTGAAGGGCGTTCGAGGTACCGTGACCATGCAGGAGGCGGTGTCGAAGTGGAGAGAGTTCATGAGAGGCATCTACAGGAACACGGGTGAGGGACCGAAGAAGTGGGTCTCTAGGTTCGACATCCATCTCAGCAAGATCGGCAAGGCCCTCCACGCGGTGTGCAATGACATACCAGCGACGGGTTTCATGCACGAATTCATCCTGGGGCTGATCTTGCTGGACGGTACAGGTCTGGATCCATCAGAGCAAGCAGCGGTCCTGGCGACATCGGGTCCGAAGGGCAACTCGTACATGTACCAGGACGTGAAGAAGGCGCTGGCAGAGCAATGGTCCGAAGAGCAGTTGGCGGTCAGAGATAAGCAAAAGGGGTAAAAGTCGAGAAAAGGAGTGCACGCGATCTTCGAGGATCCGGAGCAGATAGGTGAGCTGACCGCGTACGCGGAGGAGATCTACGACGAGGCTTACCAGGGCGGCTTCGGAGAGGCCACCGACCTGACGGAAACGGCGATGGCAGCCGCCGAGGAGCTCGTGACGGCGACGATCGGGGATCCCTCGATCGCGGAGGAGACTCTTGGACAGGACGAAAGTCTAGCGGCGGCAGTCCTTCCCGGAGAAGAACGAGCTGACGAGTGGACGGAGACGGCATACGCCGCTTCTCGCGCGTTCCTGGAGGCTCGGAAGCTCATCAACGAGGTGAAGAACGCGAGGGGCTACTTCCCAGTGGTCGGACTGGGAGCGTATGATGCCATGCCTACTCAGCCGGGTCCCGGAGCTGGACGAGGTCGTGCAGTGAGCCGAGGTGGACCACCCTCGAAGGGCAAAGGCAAGGGCAAGAACAAAGGCAAAGGCCGCGGCTCACCACCAACCACAAGGCAGAGCACATCATCAGGTACAGCGCCGAAGAAGGTAGACAAGGATACGTGCCTGCTGTGTGGAGAACAAGGTCATCGTGCTCGGGAGTGTCCCAATCGGGGCAATGGCGAAACGACAGCTGATCGGAGAAGGGCGTTCAACAGCTTCGTGGGTGCTCTGGAGCACATCGTGGAGTTCGACAACTTCGTAGGCACGTGCACCGAGGAGCAGATCCGAGCGAAGGATGACGGCCACTTCGAGGACGGCACGTTCATCGGATTCAGCCTTGACGAGTGCAAGGGCTATGCACTTCTGGACGGCGGAGCGTCCAGGTCCGTAGGCGGTGCTGGGCAGCTGGAGTACCTGAACGAGCCTTTGCAGCACCCGATGGAGGTGGACCCAGGGGCGGGCCTGGGCGTCTCGTTCGCTGGTGGCGACTGGGCTGACGCTCCCTCGAAGGTCTCATTTCAGGTCCGCAACCTCGACAACCAGACAGTCGAGATCTACGTGCTAGACCGTCCGTCCCCCATTCTACTGGGAGTCGACATGCTGAAGAAGTTTGGGCTAGTGATCGACTACGAGCGGAACACTGTGTACTCCCGGAGGCTCAAGAAGGAGATTCCCACGAGGGTGCTGGCGTCTGGCCACCTTGCCTTGGACTTGACGGCGCTGAGCGACGCTGGCTCGGCCTCGTGTTGCGAATAGGGACAGCGCCCTGGTCGCGACACGGCAACTGTGGAAAAGACGTCATCCATCGTTGTCGCTACCAGGGGCCCAAAGGACGCTGAAGACCTTCCCAGAGAGCTCCAACAGCTACTCGAAATGGGTATCCGAATAAGATCAAAGTTCCCGAACTTGAGCACCCAGATGATGAAACCGATTCTAGAACACCTCCTGAAGTACGCGAACTGGGTCGAGGGAGACAAGGTTAAGAAGGACACTTGGATTGGAACTCCAGAGGCCCTATGTAGAGTTCATCGTCGGGTTCGTTTCCAAAGATGTGATCCGCGTGAGTTCGACGATCAGGAAATTTCGGCGCTTCACGGGGAACGGATCACATACATGATGACAGAAAGGGGCGAAGGAATCACAGTTCGAGATAGTTTCATAGATCACAAACACGCTCGTCAAGTCGAACAGTCTCGGTGGATTCGATTCTCAGTATTTCCCAGAACCGTTCTGGCTCAGAGTAGCTACTCTCAGCCGGACAACCCGAATCTCTTCATCGGGGCAGTCGATGGTCAGATCATGTGCGCATCGGAACCAGACACGTCAGGGGACGAACGCACACGTGGATCAGATCGATTGCAGGGATTGCGGAGAGATCCTGTTCAAGTACATCTTTGCGAAGCCGCAGGACGAGCAGCTCAGCCTCTGCATCAAGTCGCGCGAGCACTTCCAGCGGTTGGAGGCGACGGGGCACGCTCAACCACGAGCTCGTCCCTCTTGCAACCCAGACATGAACTACACGGACAGCACCTCAGAGAGCGAGCCGACTCCCACGCGAAGCACTCCACAGCCTACGTCAAGACGCCCGCTGCCGAGCAGACTTTCGTCGGAGGTCATCAGGACGCTCTCGGACACAGAGGTGCAGATGATCATCGAGAACGAGAGGAACGCGATTCGACAGGAGGAGCAGACGCGCCTGGCCAAGGAGATCATCGAGAAGGGTCTCATTCAGACTTCAGCATCGTCAAAACTGGACGTCAAGATCAAGGTGGAGGAGATGATCGATCCGCCGAGGGCAATGAAGCGGCAAAGCGTTCCAGAACCGATGGTCAGCAAGAGTGCCTACGGAATTCCGGTGCCCAAGGATCTTCCAATGCCCTCAGGCATGCCGAGGCCAGCAGGAGACTTCCACCTCGCTTGAAGAACTCGATGGTCAACACGCTTCTGATCGCGGCCACCGCGTTGGGAGCTCTACCTGGTGAAGCTTGGGAAGCTGCAGAACGATATGGACGCCTGGATCTGGCGGAAGTGGCATGCGTCTCGGACTCGAGATTGACGAAGGCCGTACAAGAGGCAGGAGGACGAGCTGAACGATTCAGCAACTGGAGCGGCTACGATTTCACGTCGAGAGGAGGAGCCATGAAGCTGGTCCACGCGCTGATGGAGAAAAGGCCACGGAAAGTCTGGTTCTCACCTCCTTGCGGAGCGGAGAGCCCTCTGCAAAACCTGAACCCCGTGACCGAAGAAGCGCAGAAGAAGCTGATCAAAACGCGAAAGATCCAGCGCAACATGGTGTGGGCGATCACACAACTTCGAGAGGCTGGATTCTGTGACATCTACCTGGAGCAGACAGGGAGATGCAGATCGTGGACAGGCAACTTCAAGAGCCTCAAGCAGGAGCTGCATGGATGCACCATCCACGGGTGCATGTACGAAATGCGCGATGAGAAGGAAGACGTACTGCTAAACAAGGAATGGTACATAGCGACGACGGATGAGATGTTCGAGAAGGAGGTTGGACGTCGATGTCAAGATCTACATGTTCATCTACCGATCGAAGGAGGGACACGTGTGGCGCTGGCGGCGAACTATCCCGTGAACATGTGCAAGAAGATAGCGAAGCACTTCATGAAGAAGATAACGTCCGACGAAGCCCTCTCGTATCTGGTCAAGGAAGTCAACGCGAAAGACGACGGGGTCTTTACAGTTCGGGAGCATCTACGCCGCCGTATCCGGGGTAAACGGTCTCCTGAAGGTGACGGGCAGCAAGGACAACCCAAACGACCCACTCTCGAACCAGCCGCAGCACCCACAGAAGGGGAAGGAGAACCGGAACCTCAGGAACCAGCAGCAAGTGACGGACTACCTGAAGATCAACGCTGGCTGGGCAACCTACGTTTACCGCTTCCCAAGAGTGCAGAGGGATGCACAAAGAAGGAGCTCAAGGACATGGAGGCCATCATCGCGCACCTCCACCGCAACTTTGGACACTGCAGCTTGACGACAGTGGAGGCCGCTCTCAAGACTCGGCAGGCCGACAAGAAGCTGGTCGATCTGTGCAAGCACTACGAATGCCCGTCGTGCAAGGCCGCTCAACGTTTTCAACTTCGTCCAATCGCGAGCTCAGAGCCCTCAGTTCCGACGCCCGGGAAAGAGCTAGGATGCGACAACTTCTACTGGACACATCCTCGGAGGGCGTATCATATCAGAGGCACCCTGTGTGCAGACTACGGAAGTCGCTTCACTGCATGCCACGTCCTCAGCAAGGAGGAAATGGATAAGAACTGCGGCAACACCACAGCTAAGGAGATGAAGGAGACGGTCCTGAAGAGCTGGATCCAGCACTACGGCAAACCAGAAGTTCTGAGGTCAGATCCTGAAGGTTGTTTTAGATAAGCGGAACATCGTGCGTGGCTATCAGGTCATGGCATTGAATGGCGACCAGAACCTGGAGAAGCTCATTGGCGTATGGGCGTGGTCGAGAGGTGCATAGAGACGATCAAGGAGATTGCGACTCGGATGGCCTGGGAAGTTCCAGACGATATCGAGCCGCAGGAGATCTTCACGTGGGCATGCACCGCTAACAACGACCTGATGAGGCACAACGGCTACAGTCCACTTATGCTCCTCATGGGTCGCTCTCCGGCTGGACATGGTCTACAAGATGAGGAGAATCCTTCCACTCTCAGCGCAGAGGTGAAGGAGGAGCAATTTCAGAAGCTCGTGCTGAACAAGCGGACCGCGTATAAAGCGTGTGTAGAACACTACCTGTCCGAGAAGACGAAGAGAGCGCTGCTAGCCAAGACGCGACCGTTTAAGGTCTGGGAGCCTGGCGAAAAGGCACACTACTGGAGGAGCGCCAAAGGTAACAGCCACAAGACGAAGCAGGGCATGTCTGGACGTTTCCATGGTCCAGCTACGGTGCTGATGCAAGAGCGCGAGGTCAAGAACGGAGTAGCAGAACGTCGCGGAGTCGTCTGGCTTGTGGATGGTGATCGACTGGTGCGAGCGGCAGCGGCCCACCTGCGCACCGTCACGAAGGCGGAGCAGACGCTAGAGAGTATTTCGGCAGGCAGCTCAGACAAGTTCCAGAAGCTCGTGCGTGACCTCACGAAGGGCTCGTTCGACGACCTAGCCGACCAACCAGGACCAGATGCATGGCACGACATTCCCGAAGGTGAAGATGGACCGGGAGGAGATCAACACCGAGAACCACCTCGCGACCAGGGAGATCACCTCTTCTCTGAGGCAGGTGACGATCATGGACTGGATCACGAAGAAGAAGATCTACCAGGAGAACCAGCAGGAGTTCCCGAAGAGCCAGGAGGAGGACATGACCGACCTGCTGACAGACCTCAAACCGAAGTTCCCTGGGACAGCGAGCCACCTCCAGAGGGTATCAACAAGCGGGAAGCGAGTGTTGAACCTCCTGATGACAGAGACTTGAAGAGACATCGCGCCGACTTCGTGACCTACATGGAGACTCTGAAGATGAAGGCGCCGGATATCTACATGGCCGATCTGGGACGCACAGATCCTGAAGAAGAAGTCTCTCCGGAATGGAAGTCACCCTGGGAGTACTCACTGAAGGCGAAGCAGGAAGACCTCGTCGGATATTCCACGGAGGATAAAGCAGGGCTCGCAGTACTGGTGGGCTTCACGATAGACGAGGAGGACCTGGACCAGGTGGAGAAGAATCCTGAGAGAATGCTGGCAGCCTTGGTGAAGCAGAACAAGGTTGAAGTCAAGCTGAAGGACCTCGCACCGGAGGAGAGGAAGCCGCTGCCGTTCGCCAAGGAGAACGAGATCAAGTCGTTCTTGAAGTATCGAGTATGTGAAGCGGCCAGTCGTGCTGGTGTACATCCCGGAGCGTTAATGAAGATGCGCTGGGTCATCACCAAGAAGGAGACGGGCGACCTCAAGGCACGCCTGGTGGTTCTTGGCTACACCGATCCGAGCCTGGGACAGATCAAGACGGCATCCCCTACATGCAGCCGTAGAGCGCGACAGATGTTCTTGGGGGTCTCAGCTTCGATGGGATTCCAGGTGTTCAAGGGCGACGTGAAGGCTGCCTTTCTTCAAGGAGATCTAGGAGAAAAAGATCGGAACGTTCTAGCGGAACCCGTCAAAGAACTTCGAGAAGCCTTGCGACTTGAACATCATCAGTGCATCAAGCTGAAGAAGGCCGTCTACGGCTTGGTAAACGCTCCGAGAAGGTGGTGGACCAGAGTGCGCAAAGACATGGAGAACGTCGGTTGGGTCGAGTCAGTGACGGAGCCGTGCCTCTGGTGCTTAAGAGATTCCGAAGGCCGTCTTGTCGGCATTGCAGTCGCACACGTGGACGACTTCATGATTGCGATCAACAACGGCTCTCATGCCGCTATCGACGCACTTCAAGAACTACATGGCGCCTACGAGTGGGGCAGCTGGGAGACGCAAGGCTTCGTTCAGTGTGGGACTCGGATTCGGCAAGAATACGATGGTCGTACTAAGAGCTGGGGTCGCATCCATCTGAACATGGTCGACTACGCGCAGGAGTTGAAGGAGATCGACATATCCACTCAACGTCGGAAGGATCCAGAAGCTGGAGTGACACCAGGAGAGGCTTCTCATCTACGCGCAGTTCTTGGACAACTGATGTGGCTATCCACTCAAGGCGTTCCACTCATCAGCGCCGAGCTGTCCCTGCTACTAGCCTACACGAACACGGCGACGATCAACACCCTGATGCAGGCGAACAAGCTGGTCAGGAGAGCGAGAGTGGAAGCGGTCAAGGAGCTGATCATGGAGAAGCACATCAATCCGTGTCTGGTGGGGTACTCGGACGCAGCGTGGAATGTACGCAGAGATGGATCCTCGCAAGCGGGCTTTTTGATCTTCATGACGGACCAAGCGCTGCTGCAGAATAAGGAGGCGCCGATTTCACTGATCTCATGGGCATCAGCGAAGTTGCCCAGGGTATGTCGAAGCTCAAGCGCAGCGGAAGTTCAAGCAGCCAGCGAAGCTCAAGATGAGCTGGAGTTCTGCCGCCTACTGCTGAGCGAGATCCTCATTGGCCCAATGCCTCTGAAGCAGTGGGCACAAGGATGTGCTCGCATTCCAGGAGCGCTGGTACTAGACTGCCGTGGAGTTTTTGACGCGCTGGACAGGTCGGAGAGCAGCGCGCTGGGCATGAAGGACAAGAGGAGCGCGCTGGAGGCTTTGGCCCTGAAGAGAGGTATGGCGGCGACGGCGACATCCCTACGCTGGTGTCATAGTGGCGCCCAGCTCAGCGACTGCATGACGAAGAACGCGGAGAAGGCCCCAGCGAGCTACAACCTCTGGCAGCAGCGAGGTACCTGGAAGCTGATCTACGATTCCAACTTCATCTCCGAGAAGCATCGGAAACAGAAGGGTTTGGACACGCTCGAGACGGGCTTTGCAGTGGATGCAGATGATGCGTGGCAGCTCTTCCCTGACTACATGGAGATCGAGGACACTGACCTGGACATGGTGAGTGACTTTCGCCACCCTGGACTGCGACAGCAGATGATGCAAGATGCGACGCCTCAGTGACGAGGCATCGATTTGTTGTACCAGGTCAAGTTAGGCATAATGAACCCTCTGAGCTATGTGGACAGACAGGCGAGGATTTCACAGACGGTTCGGGGCATGTCAGTCTCGTTCGAAGTTCGATACTTTGAGAAGGTAGAGACAACCCTCCGTGAGTATAGGAGCCCAGGGAGCCCCAGTGAGAGCCCGGTGCACCCTGCCTAGGCCGCCTGTCCGCAGCCATTCTGGCGCGAAGCCAGACTGGAGCCAGTCTGGTGAGTTTCAAGAAACTCGGTCCGAAGCTCAGGGGGACCGCACACGTACGCCTGGATTGTTTGGAATAAGATTGCTTCTCGTTTATCTCTCTCTTGTGTTGCCATCATTTGAGTGGAGTTGGGATTATCATAGCTCTATCGAGCTGGAACCCCGCCGCATATCAAGATAAATATCATCAAGTATTGTGAGGACATCTCGAAGCGAAAGGCTGAGATCCGTGGACAACACGCTCCACTGACACCCCCCCCATTGCGCTCCGGTCACTGCCGCCGTGCCTTTTGGGTTCCGCGTAGGTGTCCGCGTAGGAATCCGCATAGGAGTCTGGTCCGCAGTCGTCGTCGTCGTCGTCGTCGTCGTCGTCGTCGTCGTCGTCGTCGTCGTCGCTCATAAATCGTCGTGCGCGCGGACGCGGGTGAAGCCTGAAAAAACAAACGGCAATCCTCTGGGGGGGGTGGAGGGGGTCGATGTCGTCACGTTTCGCGCCGGCGGCGTCTGGGAATGCTTAGGAATGAGGGAGGACGGGTAGCGCCAGCATGTAGGTGGCGATTTGCACCCCAACGTTTGTTTACACCACAGTGCCTGCGTGCACCACAGCGCCTGAGTACACCACACCGCTTATGTACACCACAGCAGCCGCGTGCAACACAGCGTCAGTTTCTGCCACCGTGCCTGCGGGCACAATAGCTCTCGTGCACACCACAGCGCTTGCGTACACCACATCAGCCGTGTGCAACGCAGCACCAGTGTACACCATAATGCGCGCGTGCGTTGCAGTGCCTGGGTCAACCACAGCGCCTGTATGCACCACAGCACCCGTGCGCAACACAGCACCACTGCTGGAAATAGAATAGTATAACAAGTCCTTATGACAAGAGGGGGCGCTTGTGGATCCCACAGAAGACAATATAAACAAATCCTTATGGACAACGGAGCGCTGCTGGAATCTACGAGTCCTCCCAAGTCCGCCCGCATCACCCTGACTCTTCCCATCCGCGCCCAGGAGGCTCGACCTAAATTTGCCGTCCGAGAACCAAGTGGACCCATTCAATAGACCATTCTGCGCTGCGCGCTGAGATGCGCACGTGCGCTGTAGCGCCAACCCGCACGACAGGTGGTAAGGAGGAGGAGGAGGAGGAGGAGGAGGAGGAGGAGGAGGAGGTGGAGGAGGAGGAGGAGGAGGAGGAGGAGGAGGAAGAGGAGGAGGAGGAGGAGGAGGAGGAGGAGGTGGAGGAAGAGCGAGGAGGGAAAAAGGCGCATTCGATTATCAGCACTTTCCTGGCGTGGCGTCTGGTTGTCCGCAGCAGATCCTCACGGTCATGTTCCTTCTACCCCTCCTCTGCACGCGCTTTGGCGTGCACAGGCGCTGCGGGGCACGCAACCACTGTGGTGTACACAGGCGATGTGTTGCACATGGTAGCTGCGGTGTACACATGTACACGGGCGCTGTAGTGTACGCAGGCATTGTGGTATACACAGGCGCTGCGTTGCACATGGTTGTTGCGGTGTACGCAGGCGCTGTGGTATACACGCGCGCTGTGGTGCACGCGAGCATTGTGGTGTACACAGGCGCAGTGGGGCATATCGCCACCTACGTGCTGCTCGCCTCGTCGTCGTCGTCGTCGTCGTCGTCGTCGTCGTCGTCGTCGTCGTCGCTCGTCGTCGTCGCTTGTCGCTCGTCGCTCGTCGCTCGTCGCGTCGCGCGCGTGGGCGTGGCTGCGGTGCCGGAGCCACAAACCGGGGGGGGGGGGGCCGTTACATCATACCCCCCCCTCGCCCCCTCCCATGGCGCCCGTCATCGCTGAACATAAAGAAACGCTCCCTGGGCACCGTTGACTGGGTTACGCAAGCCCCCGAGTCCTGGGGGGATACCGCCCCGCGACCTGTTTATGGCCTGTCGAAGCCTGTCCAGCTTGCGTTCGGGAATGGGCCAGGCCTTCTGCCAGGGGAGCCCTGTGACCAGGGGCTGGTGGCTGCCTATCGAGTCTGCGACGCCTGAAAGCAGTCTTCCTTCGTAGAACAAGTGCAAAGCCCACTGCAAGATACTTGGGCGCATGCGGCAGCATTCTGCTTGGAAGACGTTGCGATCGCCGCCAGGTCCGGGCAAGTCTCGGAAGCGCTCCGTTACAGAGATCGATCTCCCCACGGCAGCCGCACGGTTTGACGCGAACGCTGGGCTGAGCTGCCGTTCGGTTCCGACGATCCAAATCCGCCCTCCCGCCCTCGCGAGGATCATGGGGAGATGACGGCCAGGGCTTCAGTTGACTGCCTGGCCTTGTCCAGCGTGCCCATCGGGATGTCGGGCCAGAGCTCGGCGCCCAGGTCTGCTGCTAGCTCGCGAGCGGCTAGGGCGAGCCAGGTGTCCTTGCGCAGCTGCTTCTTGAACCTGGTAAGCGGCTTAGGCCCGCGCCCTGGCCGGAAAGGGTAGTTGCCCCTGGCCATCTCGAACTTCGCTGCCGCGGGGTGAGGTCGGACGCCTCTTGGCAAGTGAATCTTCCCGCGAGGTAATCTGCCGAGTTGGGGAAGTCGGTGGCCGGATTGACTCGCCTGGATTTTTGGACTTCGTCCATGTACTTCGCGGGCGTGTCCGCCGCCTTGCGGGGCCCCGCGAACAAGCCAATTGCCCGTCCAGGAGGAGAGCACGGTGCCCGCATGTTCATGACAGCTGCGATCGCCATGGTCGTGCCAGTGCCAGGTGGTCCGTGCGCCAAGGGGGCCACCGCCCAGAGAGATTGCGCAGGTACCTGAGTCTGAGGCGCGTTCAGCTGGTGTCTCCGAGCGGCCGCATCCGCGCTGTCTCGCACGTGGGCAGGCAAACTCTTTGGAACGCGCGGCCATGGCAGGCCCTCACTTCTTCGACCGAGGGGCCAGGTCTGGCAGCTGGTGCAGCGGCGGAGCAGGAGTCGTCTAGATCGGCATGCCTACTGCGAGCGTTGCGGAGGCCTGCTGTCGCGAGGCCGCGCCAGCCTGGGCCTATGGAGCTTTCGAGTTGGCGGCCTCCTCGCGGGCAACGCCCTCATTCCGAAAGGAGAGGACGTGGGCAATTGCCGCTGAGGTTGCCCCGCAACGCACCTGCGGCTCACTGGGGCAGGAATGCTTCCTGCATGGCAGTCCATGCCCGCTTCATCTGCCGCTGCGGCGGAGCGTGATCAACCCGGCGCCGGGGATCGTCCGGATACTTGGCCCTGGTGGCGGTGGTGTTGTCTGGGTGGAAGGCCCCGCGTCCGGCGTCGAAGCTGGCGGCGAGGAGCCCGCGGGGCAGCGCCTGTGGTGGTCGTCGGGCCTTTGCCCGCCGGGCGTGGGCGGCCAGCTCGCCCTCTCGTCTGCGTTGCGGGCGGTGACGGGGGGCCGAGATGCGTGGAGGAGGGCGCCTCCAATTTGGATTTGCCATGCCGGGTGAGGATGGACAGCTCCGGGGTCCCAGTGTTGTGGTCGGACAGCCGCTTCTGAAGTTCGATCTTGCGCGGGCGGCGCCGCGCGGCCGTGCCTGTTCGTGGTGCTGCGTGGCAATGTCCAGGGGGCGCGTCGGCGGCGGGGGAGGGGGGGGGGGAGAGGGGGAGAAGGCCTTCGCAGATGGCGGCTAGACTTCTCACAAGCCCTCGAGCCCTCGGAGAGGTTTTCGGTGTCTTCGGGGAAGGCTGGGCACGACTTCTCAGGGGGCCCGGGGACTTCCGAGCCTTCTGAGAGGGCCCGCCCTTTCTCGCTTCCCCCCCGCGCTCGCCGCCAAGCGCGATATCCGTCTGCGGAGAAGCATCGCAAAACAAGAGAATGCCAAGCAAAGCAAAGCAACGCGCAGCATTACTACGCCAGGTCGCTGAGGAAGCATTCTCCTACTGCGGCCGCGCAGGAAACGCTCAACCAGGCAGTCATGGACCTGGTCGCGGGGCGCGCCCGGGCGACCCGGATCCTGGACCAGGCCATGTGCTCCGCCTGTCGGTGACAGCTCTGCCGCTATTCAGCCGCTCGTTCTGCCGTTCCCTTCGTCCGTCGTCCGCCGTCGGTGCCCCTTCCCCCCGCCGCAGATTCTTGTAGCGTTGGCCGGCTGATCGATGCCAGCTGGTGCCGTGGGCGCGCCTCTGTTGCCAGGTTCTTCTTTTCTCCTTCCGTCGTCCGCCGACGGGGTCCCTCCTCCCTTCCCTACCCCGTGCTCCGTGGAGCCGCTGAGTTCTGCCAGTTGGTGGATGCCAGTTGGTGCCGTGGCCGTGCCGCTGCTGGCAGGACGTTCCCTCTCTTGTTCCCCCTGTGCGTCGTCCGCTGTCGGTGTCCCTCGTTCCCTCCCTGCTCCCTCTCTCGTGGGGCCGCTGATTTCTGCAGTCTTGGATGGCTCGCCGATGCCGGCTGGAGCCGTGGGCGCGCCTCTGTTGGCGGGGCGTTTCCCTTCTCCTGCCCCAGTCCGCCAGGACGTTCCCCTTCTCCCTCCCCGCTTCCGTGTTTCCTGCTCTTGCTCCAATTTATTGTTTTGGCACTGCTTGCATGCTGGCCGCGGCCGTTCCCTTGCCTGGCACTGTCCGACACTGTGGGCCGCCGCCTTGGTTTTCCTGGGTCCGTCTCAGGTTTGCCATGTTTTTGGCGGGGGTTGGCTGTGTCATGGCCGCCTTTTTCCATCTCGGATTTGGCGCGTGCCTGGCACTTATTAGATTTAGCGCGATGCTTTGGGCCATCCGTGTTCTAGGGCTTGCCCAGCGCACGATTTTAGTCTCTGTGAGTGCCTTCGTGTTTTTTCTTTCTTCCTCCCCTCCTTTGTTGTGTTCTCCGCGCTGGCATGTCAGGAATTCGGGCTCTATTCCTGCCTTCTGTCAGGCACGGTGTTGTGCTGCGGATCCTGGACTGTTTCTGTGCGATGCTCTTTTTATATGAGCTATCGGTCGGATCATGGGGGAATCCCACAACAACGGTTTCATACATCCATCCGTTCTCGTGTCGCTCTTCTTTCTTCTCCTCTCTTCTTGCTTGCTCTTGCGAACAACTGCCCGAGTTTCCGCCCCGATCTTCTGCGCCGTGCGAGGTTTCTCCCTCAGATTTTGGCCAAAAGACATACAAACACACAGGGTTTCGTAACGCTGATTTGCTCAAAAAGCTTACGCGCGAGCTCTTGCGAAAGCTTAAGAAAAGCATTGGTTTTCAAGAAAACCATTGGTTTACATGCTACCAAACGGGCGTCGCGCGCGCATGTCGAAATCTGTCGAACGCCCTTGCGCGTGTGCCGTCGCGACAATCCTCTGCAACAAACGGGACGAAGTGCAGACGCGCGCGTCGTCGCGCGCGTACGCCGAAATCCTTCAAAACCCATCGGTTTCGGTTGGATTTCAAAATCGCGCGTCCAAAAAACCTACAGAAACACAAGGTTTCGCAACACGGGTTTTCAACAAAAGCGTGCGCGCGCGCTCTTGCGGCGTCGTCGTCGTCGTCGTCGTCGTCGTCGCCGTCCTCCCTCCTCCCGCGTCGTCGTCGTCATCGTCGCCTACGTCGTCCTGTGTCTTTCCTCGTGTTCGTCGTCGTCGTCGTCCTCTTTGGCGTCGTGGTCGTTTCCGTCGTCGTTGTCGCCGTGGTCGTCCTTCCTCCACCTCCCTCGTCGTCGTCGTCGTCGTCCGTCGTCGGCGTCTCGTCGTCGTCCCTCCTATTTCGTCGCCGTCGTCGTCGTCGTCGTCGTTGTCGTCGTCGTCTCGTCGTCGTCGTCCCTCCTCCCTCGTCGTTGTCGTCGTCGGCGTCGCCGTCCTTCCTCCTTCTTCGTCGTTCGCGCCGTCGCCGTCCTCCCTCCTCCCTCGTTGTCGTCGTTGTCGTTGTCGTCGTTGTCGCCGTCGTCGTCCTCCCTCCTCCATCGTCGTCGTCTTCGTTGGCGACGTCGTCGTCTTCGTCGTCGTCGTCGGTGTCGGCGTCGTCGTCTTCGTCGTCGTCGACGTCGGCGTCGTCGTCGTCGTCGTCGCCTTCGTCGTCGTCGTCGTCGTCGTCGGCCGTCTTGCTTCTCATGCCTTTTCGGGGCGCTCTTGAGACGCCCCCGAATCTGTGCTCGGTCCCGCATGGGTTTTGTAAACCAAGTTGCGGGTGGGTGGGTGGGATGATTGCGCGAGCAGTGGGGTTGACAACTTCAAGTTAGGCAAGTGATTAGTTGAACCACTTACACTGCACCGCAGTGGTGACACGAGGTCACTTTTTCGGGCCCACGCTGGCTAACATTGAAGAGTCACATCACCCCATCAATGCACTTACTGCGCACGTTCAGGCGTCTGGTGGTCTAATTTGTTGATGCCTCAAGCATCAGCCCCAGCTTGAAAAGGACTCCCCCTTACATGCGTGCAGTTGGTAGGTCGGTTCCCGATTTTGGTTGCTAATTTCGAGGACATTTCAATCGGGAACTGCGTTTTGACCGTGGGCCGTCTTCCATGTTGGTAGTTGTTGCAAGTTTTGCAAGCGAGTGTCCGTGGCGCTAGGGCGGTATCCCAACATTGAAAAAACCTTTCTGCGTCCTTTGGGGCCGTTGCAGGCTTTGCGGGTGAATGTGCGCGGCGCTAGGGCGATATCCTTATTTAGAGATGGAGCCGTCCTCCATCTTTGTTCGGGTTGTAAATTGTAATGGCGAACATACGCGGCCCTATGGGGGGAATCGCCATTTTGAAATGGAACAGTCTTCCACCATTTTGCATATTGCGACCTTGCAGGGCGAGCGTGCGCGGCGTTGATGGGGCGAGGACCCAGTTTTGAAGACAAACCGCGTTCCATCCGTGTGCTTTGTGCACGTCTTTTTGACGAGTGTGTGTTGGGCTACGGCAAGAATGCCATTTTGGAAACGCCCCCCCCCCCCTCCCGCGTTCGTGCAACTGTTGGACGTCTAGGGCTCCAGTGTCAGAAGTCGGAACGAAGTCTCTGGCCGCCCGCTCGGTTCGCCCTACCGACGCGTTTCGTCGTGCGATTGGGAGGACTTGACAAGGGGGAGAAGCAGAGGGACAGGGAGGCGAATGATGAGGATGAGGCTGCAGAGGATGATGAGGAGGGGAGGGAGGGAATGAGGGGGGGCGGGGGGCGGGGAGGGAGGGGGGAGGGATGGAGCACGAGGAGGGGGCGGATGAGGAGGACGAGGTGGGGGATGATGACGAGGAGGAAACAGAGGACGAGGAGAGAAGGGACAGATGGATGGATGGGTGGATGGATGGATGGATGGATGGATGGATGTATTGATGGATGTGCTGTCGGGAGCAGGAGGAGATGGAGGCAGGAGGCGAGGGAAGGTTGACCAGGGTGGGGGCGAGGACGAGAGAGATCAAGATGAGGAGGCTCGAGAGGATGATGCTGCTGCTGATGATGATGACGATGATGCTGATGCTCCTGATGGCGATGAGGATGCTGCTGCTGCTGATGATGATGATGCTGATGCTCATGCTGATGCTGATGATGATGGTGATGATGATGCTGATGATGGTGCTGCTGCTGCTGATGATGATGATGCTGCTGCTGATGATGATGATGATGCTGATGATGATGATGATGATGATGCTGATGATGATGATGATGATGATGATGATGATGATGATGACGAGGAATAGGATGAGGAGGCGGGGAAGTTGGAGGACGCGGATGAGGCTGAGGAGGAGGAGGATGAGGAGGAGGAGTAGGAGGAGGAGGAGGAGGAGGAGGTGCTGGAGAAGAGGGAGGAGAAGGAGGAGGGCGAGGAAGGGCGCAGCATGGGGATGAAGCGGAGGATGAGCAGGTGGAGGAGGACTTTGAGGAGGGTGGAGCTACACAGCGGAGGCACGGCAACACAGTCACAGTCCGCGGGCAGGCGAGCCCTCGGCGAGTGTGGGCGCATGCGTCGGATGACCTGTCCCGGGCGCCCGTGTGTTGCTGCAGTGCGCCCTTTCTCTCCTGCCCCGCCTGGTTGCCCGCCCCTTCCTCCTCTTCTCCCCGCCCACCTGTTCCCGGCCGCATGGAGACCCAAGACAACGCCATCGCCCAGGACAGGCGGGGGCCGCAGGAGGACAGACGGAGAACATGTCCTCGTCTTCTCGTCGCCCTCTCCTCGCCCTCCGTCTCTGCTCTCACTGCGGTTGGAAGGGTGATTCCGTCGAGTCGCGGCTGTGAGGCCGACCGCGCCGCGCTGCGCCGCAGCGGTAGAGCCAATTTTCTCACCGAGTTCAGCGGGGAACCCGGCTCGGTGGCTTCCGGGGCAGCGCCATGGCGAGCAGATCCAGCAGCACCGAGGAGGCGCAGCCGCTGCCGCTGCCGCCGCCCTGCCAGCACACGTCGCACGGTCTTGGCACGTGCGTCATTGGCGACGGTGCGAGCGCTTGCCTGCCCGCCGCTGTGCCAGCGTGCGTGCAGGCCGCGTGTGCGCACCCGGCGCGCGGGACTCGAACTCTGGTGCCGTGCGCTCTTCACCTCTGCTTCGCTGGCTTCGTCTCGAGAGTTTGTTCGAGAGGGTGGCGCCACGTCGCCGACCCCCCATGGGATTGGAGAAGTCAGCGGACGTCGCCGTGCTGAGATAGGAGTTGCAGTGTCTGTGTTCTGCGTGGGTTCGAGGGCCGTGGAGTTGCGACGAGCGTGGACAATGTGGAGCGGGAGTCGCTGGCGGGCTTCGTGGGCAGTTTTGGGACGTATTTGGGGCTCTCGGGGCTTTCGCTTGGGTCTGCCATGAAGCTGAGGACTCATGACGCGGCCGGCTTGTGCGAGAGCTGGATACACACGTGGCCCGATGGCTTTTCGGCGCGTAGTCCTTCTGTGGGCCGGGCGCGCTGGGCTTCCGCGTGTGTATCGTGAACCCAGCCATACGTGTGTGTGTGTGTGTGTGTGTGTGTGTGTGTGTCCAGCTTCCTGGTTACGCTGGACGCGCTGGACGAGGGTGCAACCCGACTTGTCTGGCTGCTGCTCTGGGGGGAGGGGAGACTGCACTACCGCTCAACGTTGTGGCTGCTGCTAACCGAGTATACAGCGTAGGCGTTTTCCTTCTCTGCGCACTCCAGCTGTGGCTCTGGCTGCAGCCAGATACTGTTCTTTTATTGCCCTCCGGGGATAATGTGTGTTACCCCCCCCTTCTGCTCCCCCCAGCCCCCCGTAACGGTAACGCCCGGAAGTTTGCCACAGGCGTGAACCTTTGCAGCTTCCACAGGACCTTGTAGTGACCCCCATGCAGTTCCTGAGGGTCCTGAAATGATTCCTTCGAGCCTTCAATTCAAATGCGAGGAGACGGAGAAGGAGGAGGAGGAGGAGGATGACAAGGGAGACAAGGAGGAAGAGGAAACGCTGGATGAGGAGGATGAGGAGGAGGAGGACGAGGAGGAGGAGGGGGAGGAGGATGATGAGGAGGAGGAGGAGGATCAGTGTAACCCAAGACTCATCAACGATGTTGTAATGCCCCCCCTCTCTAAGCTCCTTCTTTACAGGCACCTACAAGGATTCAACTCCACTGACTGAAGTGCCCCGTTCGTAGGCAACCGTCCGAAGTTCTTGAAGCGTGCCAAGACTTCTCTACGCTCCAACGCGACGGATCAGCCTGACTGCTGCGTCTCCGCGATCCTGAATCGTGCCAGGACGCTCTTCTGGGACTTCCAATACCGCGAATCAGCGCACCTGTCGCGCCGAGGCAATCGTGAGTCGCTCCAAACCGCCGCATCTGGTACGTGAACCATGGGACTCCGTGAAACTCTTGCACATGCTGGGGACGAGTGTGCGCGGCGCTAAAGCGAGAACCACGTATTGAAAAGGAACCGCCCTCAATCCGTGAACCTGTTGCAATCTTTTGAGTAGAGCACAGTGCTCTCCAACCTCCTTCCTCCTCCTGCCTCCTACTTCTTGCCTCCTGTCTCCTCTTCCTTCTCTTCCTCCTTCCTTCTCTGCTTCGTCCTGCTTGCGCCGCCTGGCCACTGTCGTGCGGGGCTTTCCCTGTCGCCGCCTGGCCACTGTCGTGGGCTCCTGGGAGGTCCAGCAGAGTCGGTAGTTCCGCACACCACGTCGCGACCTTGCGGCTCTGTGCTGGGCTGCGAAGTTGGCACCCGTCGCCACTTTCGTGGACCGCCGGGAGATCCAGCGGAGTGGAGTGGTGCGCAGACCCCGTTGGGACCTCGCGGCTTCCCTCGAATGTGCAAAACTGTGGCCACTTTCGTGGGCTCCTGCGAGGTCCAGCGGAGTGGAGTGGTACGCAGCCTCCGTTGGGGCCTCGCGGCACCCGTCGGGTGTGCAAAACTGTGGCCATTTTCGCGGACTGGGAGGTCCAGCGGAGTGGAGTGGTACGCAGCCTCCGTTGGGACCTCGCGGCCTCCCTGGGTGTGCAACCGTCGCCGCTTTCGTGGGCTCCTGGGAGGTCCAGCGGAATGGAGTTGTAAGCAGACCCCGTTGGGACCTCGCGGCTCCCCTGGGGGGCTGCGAAGTGCGCAACACTGTCGCGACTTTCGTTGGCTTCTGGGAGTCCAGCGGAGTGGAGTGGTGCGCAGACCCCGTTTGGACATCGCGGCTTCCCTGGGGGGCTGCGAAGTGTGTAATTGTCGTCACTTTCGTGGGCTCCTGGGAGGTCCAGCGGAGTGGAGTGGTACGCAGACTCCGCTGGGGCCTCACGGCTCCCTTGGGGAGCTGCATACTGTGCAAAACTGTCGTCACTTTCGTGATCTCCTGGGAGGTCCAGCGGGGTGGAGTGGTACGCAGACCCCGTTGGGACTTCGCGTTCGCCCTAGCTGCCGCTGGCGCCTCATTGGCGCTGGCGGCTACGAGAGATGCAACTGACGGCGACGACCCGCCTCCAAAATGGCAGGGTTTCCCACAGCGCGCAGAGCTGTCCCGTCACGCAGCGCTCGGCGCTGTCGCATCGCAGCCCGCGGCGAACCGCTGCGCCACGCAGCGCATAGCGCTGTCTCTTGTCCGCGTGGCCTCCCATTCTCAGCTGCTTCTGGCCCATTCCCATTGTCCGCGTGGCCACCCCGTGCGCCTGCTTCGCTCAGAGCGATGCGCTGTTCTGCTATAGAGCGCATGGCGCTGTTCTGTCCCGAGTCTGCAGCGCTCGGCGTTGTTGCTGTTACTGAACATGTCTGTCCCTTCTTCTCCCCCTCCGTATGCTTCTGTTCCCGTCTCTATATTGCTATTGTTACATGGTTCCTTGTGTTTTTTGAGCTCATGTGCGCTGCGGGTCGTTTAACATGTTTGTTTGTAGTGTGTGGTCTTTGAAATCTGTATGAAATTCGCCATGTGTTGAGACAAGGGTTGGGCAGGTCACCGGGTAATAAGGACGAGTGTGCGTGGCGCTCAGGCGAGAGCCACATTTTGAAAACCGCCCGCTCTCAATCCGCGAAGCTTTGGCAGATGTTCAAGACGAGTGCACGCGGCGCCTAGGGTAGAGTCACATTTTGAAGCGGAGCCGCCCTCAAATCGTGCAGCTTTTGCACATGTTTCTATCGAAAGTGCGCGGGACGACACGGCGAGATCGACATTTTGAAAATGACCCGCCCTCCATCCGTGAAGCTCTCGGCAATTTGTAAGACGACTGTTCGTGGTGCTCAGACGAGGGCCATAGTTCGGAAGCGGCCAGCCTTCAACTTGTGAGCTATTGTAAATTCAGGGTTCTAGATGGTGAGGAAATATCATGCGAAACGTCTGGCCCGCTTTTCCGATTGGCCTCAGGGTACGAAGGAGAAGGAATGAAGGAACAGGTTAAGGAACAAGAGTGGCGCACCAGCGGCTGGCCCGCCTGGACCCGCTGACGGAGCCGCAGCGCAAACAGCGCAGACTGCCGCTGCGCCCGCAACCAGGAGCAGCTCGCGCTGGTGGCGATGGGCGCCCCCTGGGCCCAGAACCTGGCAGAAATGCGATGGTGCACGGGCCTGGCGGCACTGGGCGACCTGGAACATGCCGAGCAGCCCCTTGCCGCTGCTTGCTGGGCCGCCCGCTTCCTTTTGCCATTCCCGCAGCCTGCCGCCAGACGCATTGGCGACGAGCCAAGGTGGGGGCCGGCGCCCTCCCCGTGGGCCCACGCACACCCACGAACTTCGCCCCAAAATGTGAAAAAAATGCTCACGCGAAGGCTTGAACAAATAATTCCTGTGGCCCCGCGGAGCGCTAGCGCTGGCGAGGACAAGGCGTGGCTCGGCTCCTGCGGAGGGCGGCATGCTGGCGCCTGGCAACAGGCCGCGCTCGGGGCAGCCGCGATTCGGTCTACTGCTTCACAGGCGCTTGCCTGCAGGCCAGGACCTGGCACCACGTGGAGCCTCTTGCAGCAACCGCGCCCGCACTGGCCCGCGCGCGGGTCGGGTGTGCGGGGAGCACCTTTGCGGCAAAACCCACCGCGCTTTTCGGTCTCCTTGCGGCGGGGGCGTCGCATCTGGCAGCAAGGATGTTGAGGATATGTGGCAGCGTATTCACAACGAGTGTGGCTACCACATCCCGACAGGTCCATGTCCCAGCTAGGGACCAGTGGGCCTGGAGGTGCTAGTCTTGCGACGCCCTGGGCACAGGCCGCCAGCACCCTGGCGCCTGAATCAACTGGGGCCAAGCAGTCGGCGCGCGCCGAGAGGAAACCATCCTCGACACAGCAACGCAGCGCGCCGACTGCCCACAGTCAGGTACGCGGTGCCAGGAATCGCAGCAAGTGTGGCCACGGCCGCAGGCCGAAACGGCGCTGCGCAGACGGAAAGGCCGACAAAAGGCAGTTGTACCCTACAGGTCGCTGTCTTTGGTCGGTGCTGCTGTTTGCGCTCAAGACAGTAGGGCGCCACGGCAAGGCCGCCTTCCGCTACTTGTGCCAGTTGGCCCGCGACGAGACGAAGTTGGCAGACGAGGACAGGGCGGAGGTGGTCATCATCGCCCTGACACAGCGTTGGGGCGCTGAGTTGTCGGTGGCGCTCCACCGAGCGACAGCCCAGCAGCCGCGAAATAGCCAGGGGGGGGGCGGGCGCGCAGGAGGAGTAGCCGCCCTCCGAGAGGCGATGGCGACTTGAGGTGATGTACAGCTTGCTGCAGATCCGTGAGCTCAGGGTGGTCCCCGGAGAGTGCTGGTGGGGGCGCCACACCTGCGACCAGCTAGAAGGAAAAGGAAAGGTGCACACAGCTGCTGACGGTGCGCAAGCATCGGGCTGTACATCGGCGCCGTGGTGCACGCAAAGCACTGCGGTGGATTATATCCCGAGCCAGAAAAGCATGACCCTAAACAACTTACATATTGCATCTGATACGTTTGTGAGCCCGCCGCGGTTTTTCCAGAGTGAGACCTCCCCGTCGGGATATTGGAAGTGTACAACGGTTTTCTGGTGTACGCAGGCATATGCGCAAGCATTCTAGCGAACGCAGGCGCGGGGCGCTGCGGTGCACACGGCTGCTGCGGTGGCGCAAACATCGAGTTGTACACTGGCGCTGTGGTGCACGAAGGGACTGCGGGCCCAGAGCGATGTGTGTGTGTGTGTGTGGACCGTGCCCCAAGCCAGAAACCCTAATAGTTTCAAATCACTAACATATTGAATGTGATAGGTTCGGGAGTATCGCGATTTTTCAGGGTTTGGGCCCCGTCGGGACCTCATGGGGTGCACACAGGCTGTACAGGCGCTGGCGTGCGCTAGCAATGGGCCGTTTCGGGGGCATCGCGCCAATCCCTCGGCCAGTGCCCAACGCCTCCCGTCCGCCGACTGCCTTTCTCGGCGATTCGTACAGGTGGCCCTTGCCGGAGGTGCCCTCAGCTCTTCGCGTCGTTCTGGAGCTCACGTGGCCCTGGAAACGCTGGGGCCACCTGGGCCCGGGGCCACCTCGAGCCAGAGGCGTCGGCACATACACGCGTTATGCAGCGCTGGGTCCTGCCTCCGCCCTCCTCGCCCGCCTCGCCGCCATCGACGCCAGAGGTGCAGCGCTTTGCGCGTCTCGTCTCGTGCCCCGCGCCCGTGGGAGAGGCAAAGAAGCCGCGTCTTCGCGGCGCATCGTCCGCCGCAGTCCTCCCTCCTCCTCCTCCTCCTCCTCCTCCTCCTCCTCCTCTTCCCTTAACTGTCTCCTCCTCCTGCCTGCTGCCTGCTTGCACCGTCGCTCTCTCAAACTCGCGCCCAGTCTGCCCGCCGCCCCCCCCCCGAGCGCCTTCCCGGGAGAACGCCAGCTTTCCACCCCACCGACCCCGAGCTGGCCGATCTCGGGCGTTGGATCGGCCCCCCTGGCCAGGCCAGGAGGGGCGCACACGCGCCAGTCCAAGCAGCACATCCATCTCCCCAAGACTGGCATCACCTTCATCTTGGTGCCCATCTTCCTCCTCCTCCTCCTCCTCCTCATCATCATGCTCCTCCTCTTCCTCCTCCTCCTCCACCTCAGCTCCTCCTCCTCATGCTCCTCATCCTCGTCTTTTCTTCTGGGGGCACGCCCCGTGCCTGGGCCTGGCAGTTCCAGGGGCAGGGATGCGCTGGGGAGGCTGGCCGTGCGCGCCGCTCCTGGAGCCCAGGATCGACCCGACCGGGGCCGGCGAGGGGGTCACGGCGGCCGTCCCTCGGCTTCTTGCGGGGGTCGGGCGAGTGGGGGGGGGCCCTCGAGCCTCGAGCCTCGATCCTCGACCCCTCGACCCTCGATCCTCGATCCTCAATCCTCGACCCCTTGATCCTCAACCCTCGACCCTGGCCCTGGGAACGGGGGGGTGCAACATCTGCTGCGTGTCGGGGAAGGAACCAGTGCACCCATGCCGCTACCCTTCTCCCGTGTTTCCTTTTTTCGCCCTCGTGGAGGGCCCTCGTCGCCACCGTTGGATTCGCCTCGAACTTCTGGTCAGGACGCACCCCGGGGGAGGTCAGGGGAGCAGCGGTATCGGTACTTTTTGGTTCCCCCAGCGTGCAGCCAGTTTCGGCCGCGCCGCCGGGTGCCTTCCCTCGATGCGCGGGCGCCTCCGCCGCTGGGCGGGGGCCAGGAAGTCTCTGCCACGTGAGCCGGTTCTCCAACTCCTCCCCTTTGCGACCCCCCCGACCCCAGACCTCCGGCGCCGGACGGAAATTGCCCAAGCCCTCCCGTCGTGATTGCTCACAACGAGAGGATGCCATGGTTTGGGGTGAAAACTCCACCCGTGGACCTGTTCTAGAGCGCTCTTGGGCCAGCACCTCGCGGCGGATCCAGCCGTGGCGGCGAGAAGGTCTCCCCGAGGTCTAGAGAAGGCGACACGCGCTCCAAGACTTCGGCCTGACTTTCGGTCCGACCCGATCCTTCTTCTTTTTCTTCTTCTTCTTCTTCTTCTTCGTGTTCTTCTTCTTCTTCTTCTTCTTGTTATCCTTCTTCTTTTTCCCTTATGAGTATCATTATTTTAATCCTGACTCTTTCCTCGAGGAAGACGAGAACGGCAGAAACACAAACTGGCGACGGCCCGCGCGGATCTCTTGATTCGGTCCTGGACCCCCTTTGGCGCGCTGAGCGCGCCAGGAGCGGCGTCAGAGGCGAACCGCCGAACTGTTGCATCTATGAGGTTTGTCGGAAATCTGAACTTGCACTTCGGGATTCTCATTACTGAAATAAGGCGCTGGGCCTGGCTGGCGCTATGGCGGATGTGTGGCCGCCGTCGCCGCCCCGTCGCCGCCTCTGCGCCGCCCGTCGTCTGGGCCTGGCTGGCGGTCTGGCGGCTGTGTGGCTGCCCTTTCCATGCCCGTCGCCGCTTCGTCGCCACCCATTCCGTCGCCGCTTATAGTTCTTCAAGAAGAATTCGGATCTACCGCCCCCCCCGAGGCCGGCATTATCCGCAACTCTCTGGGGATTTGCAGTTTACATATGCTTCTGCCCCACAGTTCGGTCGAAGTATGAACGGTTACCATCCCAGCCAGGCCAGTTTCGAACCCCCGTTCATCCCTTGCCACAAGCACAACGCGCGCACTGTCTTTCAATGCGGGTTGATCCCATCCCTTACTCCCGTGCGTCTCATGGAAAATCGGTGGCGAGCGAGGGGGGAAACGAGAAGGAAAAGTGGTTCATAGGAGGCGGCGGGGCTTTTCAGAGTCCCCGGCCGCTTCTGGGAAGTTTTCTGCGTCCCCGGGGAACGTTCGGAAATCTTGCTGGACGGCCGGGGGACTTCCGAGCCTCGTGAGAAGGCCAGCCCCTTTTGATTTACCTCCTTGTTGGCCGCCGATTCATTTTCGAATCTGTTTTGCAAGAAATCCTTGCAACACGTCGGACGAAGTGCACGCGCGCGTCGTCGCGCGCGCATCCCGAAATCTGCGAAACGTTTTCAGATGTAATACGTATTCAAAATCGGGTGTCCCAAAAACACATGAACCGCTAATGGTTTCGCAACCAGAATTTTGAAGAAAGCTTGCGCTGGCTCTCATTCGAATATCTGAGGAAACCATCGTTCCATATACATACATGTTCATCCAACGCGGTTGAACTCGCCCATCGCGCGCGCATGTCGACATCGCGTGGGCGCCCTTGCGCACGTGCTGTCGCGCAAATCCAGTGCACAAGAAAAACGGGACGAACTGCACGCGCACGCCTCGTCGCGCGCGCGTGTGCCAAAATCTGTCACAAACCTTCGGTCCCGCAAGGATTTGGATCACCTGTCTCCAAAATTAGAAACACATTTACTTTCGCAACAAGAATTTCCAGCCCAAAATTAGGGGTGAAACAACGCCTCCGCTCGTGTCCTTGCGAGTCCTTCAGAAAGTCATATCTTTTTCACAAACTTTCACTAAACACTACCAGCGTGCCTCTTGCGAGCGCATGGCGAGATCATTCGAGCGCTTCTGCGTGCATGAGGGGGGCTATCCATTCCGAACATACCATGCTTGTTATTCGCGCGTGTCGGCCGCGCGCGCATGTCGAAACCCTGTCGAAACATCTACCGCCGACGCGGGAACACAATTATCGTCATCGGCGTGGTCAGCATAGGCGCCGTCATTGCCCTTGCCGTCGTCACCGTCATCATCGTCGCCAGCGTCGCTACTATCATTGTCGCGTCTGCCCTTGTCGACGTCGCCATGATACCGCGCCCGCCCATGCCGCCGACCCGCGCTGAAGTGCCCGCGCGGCAGCGCGGCCTGCGAGACGCGCCGGGAAGCGCCCGGCGGCCAGCGCCGCCGCGGCCGCGCCGGGCGCGCCAAAATGGCCGGCCGCTGAGCGCGAGAGCCTGCGCGGGCTAGCGCCGCCGCGGAGATGCACCGGCCAGCGCCAAGCACTCGTGGCAATCGCCGCCGCGTGGGTTTTGTAAGCCACGGCGCGGGTGGATGGCGGGGGCGATTGCGCGAGCGTGGGAGGTTGTCGCGCGTGTGGAAGACACGCTCAGTTGCGCAGCGTAGATTTTCCTCTCTACGGCGGAATTCGGATCCACTGCGCCCCCAGGGACTTCAGTCCGCGCGTTCACCCATCCGAAATCCGAACTCATTTTACCCTGGGCGGTCTGGGCATCGCCCCCTTCATGCATGTAAACTAATATTACGTGTGCTCGTTGATCAAACAAGCCAGCAGCTTGCAAGTTTCCCTTGCAGCCGCTGGGGTGAAGTGCGCGCGCGCGACGTTGTGCGCGCGCCGAAATCTTTGTCGATGTCGAGTTCCTCGAAAACATGCCAACGCGTTGTGCTGAACCATGGCTTCTAGTCGGCGTCGTCGTCGTCGTTGTCATCGTCGTCGTCGCCGTCGCCGTCGTCGGTGTCGTCGTCGTCGTGGTCGCTGTCGTCGTCGAAGTCGTTGGAGACGTCGTCTGTGTCGTCGTCGTCGGTGTCGGCGGCGCCGTCGTCGTCGTTGTCGCTGTCGTCGTCGGCGTCGGTGTCGTGGCCAAGTGCCATGTGGTAATCCAATAACCCTTATAACGGCGACGATGGAACACAGTGCCGGGGAACTGCTTTGAACATCACCAGTCGTTCAAAGCAGTGCCCCGGCACTGCTTTGAACGATGCGGAAATGCGATCAGCAGGAGCCTTCGTCTGTTCCTTCTCCTCTTCTCGTCGCTGTATGCTCTTCCTTGTCCTCCCTCCTCCCCCGTTCCCTCTCTAATTAATTACCTCGTTCTCCCAGTCTCACGCGCACTCTTCCTCCCCCCTCTCCTCCTCCTCTTCCTGCTTCTCCTCCTCGTCCTCCTCCTCCTCCGCCTCCTCCCCCTCATTTGTTATATTTCTCCGTCCTTGTCCTCCTGTCCCCGTTCTCCTTCTCCCTCTCCTCCTCCTCCTCCTCCTCGTCGTCGTCGTCCTCCTCCTCTTCCTCCTCCTCCTCCTCCTCCTCCTCCTCTTCCTCCTCCTCCTCCTCCTCCTCCTCCTCCTCCTCCCCTTCTCCTCCTCCTCCTCCCCCTTTTCCTCTCCCTCCTCCTCCTCCTCCTCCTCCTCCCCCTTCCCCCTCTTCCTCCTCTGCTATCACTCCTCCATAATTCCTGTCCGCTCCTCCCCTTCACTGATCTTCCTCTTCGTCATCATCATCCCTTTCGTCGCACGCCTCTTAATCCTCAATCGGTTCCCAATCTTCTCGACTTTCTTGTCATCCGCGTCCTTGGCTGTTGGAGGGGCCTCAGGAATTCTCAGGGCTCTTGTGTTGCACGCGAAGGCACACCTCCCAGGAACGCATCATCCTCCTCACATTCACCCTCCTCCTCCTCATCCTCCTCCTCCATGCACGTTCGGCTCAAGCCCGCGCCGACGGTAGGTTTCACGGCGGTTGGGCGGGCTCGCGCCCGCCTCCGCGGCCTGCAGTCGGGGCAGAGATGCGTGCAGGGTGGGATGACAAAGCGGAAGAGGAAACACGGGCCGCAGTTGCGGATTCTTCAAAGAGCAGCGGCGGCGGTTGGGGAACAAGTGGGGGTTGGGGCGGCCGCAGTGGCGGATACGGCGGCGGAGGTGACCGCAGTGGCGGCTGGGGCGGCGGAGATTCTCTTGGCGGATGGAGAGGAAAAGCGCAGGATGGCGGCGACGGAAGTGACCGCAGTCGCGGATGGGAGGGCGGCGGATGGGGCGGCAACGGATGCGAGGGTTGGGGAATGGAGGGCGCCCGCTGGTGGGACGACGAGGGTGGCTGGTGGAATGCATGGGAAGGTGGCCGCTCGAGTGCCTCGGCAGGTTCTCCTGCCGCGGAGCCCGCGGCCGCAACAGCGGCGGGCAAAGGAGGCGGTCCCCTGCTTCCCCCAGGGCGCGAAGAACAAGGCGCAGTTGCGCTGTTTCAAATTGTGCGCAATGAGCCGCTGCCAATTTTCAAGTTGGAATTCTTCGAGAACTTCAGGGCGAACTGGAACGGCAATTATAAGCAGCACAACGCGGCCTTGAAGTGGTTCCGAGACGAGTACGAAGACCGAGAAAACCCTTTCGGCAGCCGCACGCCCGTCTTCGGAGGTACCGCAGTTGCGGAGGAAATTTCGAAGATCCTTAAGTACCGCGCAAAGGGGAAGGCGCAGGACAACAGGGATTGGGACTGGGACCACACTGTCAAAGTGCCGTGGTCTTGGCTGGAGATGGTCGCGCAGATGGATGGACCTACAATGCTGCGCGTCGTGTGCGGCCCTGACAATGACCGCAGTCGCGGGTTGGTCCGCTGCGAGTGCCGCCCGTGCCCTAGCAGTCTCGACAACATGAGGCACACGAAAGGGGTGGACAGAGGACAGGCGCAAAGAATCCCTCTGCCCCAGTGGGATTTCGTCCTCATCCGCGACGACGGCTCGGGCATTCGCGTCCACCCATCCTGGTCTAGCCCGAAGTTCAACACGTATGAGGTGGAGCCGCACTCGCATCCCGTGCGGGGCCCGAGGGCAGGTCTCGGCAAGAGCGATGGCCACGGAACGTTCACGTTCTGGAAGATGCTGCACGCCCATCCGAATCCTGGGCGGTTCGACGCGAGCAAGGGGGCGCAGCTGCAACCGCGGTGGTCCGCGCAGCCTTGACACCGCAGTTGCGGGATTGCGCAGCCATGGAACCGCAGTTGCGGGGACCGATCGCGTGACGCCGCGCTCGTTTGACTCACTATGCGCGCTTTCGGCCGCAGTTGCGGCGCTGCCTTCTAGCGACTTCATACAGCTTGGCCGCAGTTGCGGCGCTCCCACGACTGACCGCTGTAATTAGGTGCTTCGGGCGCGCATCACCTCCGTTGAAGCACTCGTGACGTTAATTAGCGCGGCCGCAGTTGCGGAGACAGGTACTTAAACAGATGGATCCGCAGTTGTTCGTCGTCCTCGTCGCCCCTTCCCCGTCGTCCTCGTCGCAGTCTCCTCCCTCCGCCTTTCCTCCTCGTCGCAGTTCCTTCCGTTGGCCGTAGCCCGCCTCCGTTGGCCGAGTCATTTCCCGTCGTCCTCGTCGCAGTCCCCCCCGAGGGCCGCAGTTGCGGACTTTGTTGATTCCTCCTCCTCCGTTTCTGCCCCGTCATCCTCGTCGCAGTCCCCTTGCTCCTTTCACCCTCGTCTGAGCTCTTCGCGCCGTCCTCTTCCGTCGCGTCCTCTCCATCCTCCTCTTCGCCTTCCTCGTCCTCATCCCCGCCGTCTCCCTCGTTGCCCTTCCTCTCCCAAGCCGGCCGCAGTTCCCCCGTCGGACGGGGGCCGCGCGCGGCCACGCCATGGACCCAGGTCGCAAAGCCGAGGTCGACAAGCGGTTCGCCGAGCTGAAGCAGCAACTGCGGGAAAGGTTCGGCCTGCAAGGGGCTGCCGCGGATGCCGCAGTCGCGGAGCCGACGGAGGGCCGCAGTAGCGGAAGCCCCGAGCGACCGCCGCGCGAGGCCTCCCCGCAGTCGTCTAGCTCCTCGCGGGAATATCGGCCGCCGCCGCCGATAAGCGCTGCGAGTGGGAGCTCTGCTGGTGGGAGGCGCGAAGAGGCGCAGTTGCGCAGGGCGCACTTGACCCCCAAGGCAAAATGGGGGCCTCGGGCGCAGACGCCGACGAAGCAGCAGGACCAACCAACAGTGACGGGAGCCGCCACCGAGACCGCAGTTGCGGGGGTGGCCGGCGAGCCAGGTGCCGCGCGCGGCTCATCTGGGAGCAGCGCGCCCTCGGCCGTGCTGCTCGCAGCCGAGTCCAAACGAGGCGCCCAACCCGAAGACGAGGCCGCCTCCCAGGAGAAAGCCGCCGAGACAACCGCCTCGGCCGATTCGCGGCCGAGGAAAAGGCCGCCTCCCACGGAAGACTCGCCGCTGTCAGAACCGCAGTCGCGGGGTCGCGCGGGGCCTCCGTCGGAACCGCAGTTGCGGGAAGATGCGGGAGCACCGCGGAAGAAGCAGCGGACCAGGTCCCCTCCAGGGATAAACTACTTTGGGGAACGCCCCAAGTGGAACGAAGGATTCCTTCGTACAGAAGACGGCAATCGGGTTCCGTCCACCATCGCTTTGGTGTTCAACGTGGTGGTCATCACGAAGGTGGCAACAAAGCAAGATGTCTTCAGGTGCATCTTGCACCAAACTGCGGCGGTCGTCTTCGTCGTATGGGACCCCGAGCTGTTCCGCACGGGGAACGTCGAAGGCGCTTGCAGCTCCGACGTTCCCGTTGGACTCAGGACTGCCGTCGAAGACGCTGTCATTTTGAAAAACAACACCGCGGAGCCTTACTGGACGACGGTTGCCCTGTTCAGAGACACGGGCGTGGTGCTCGTGCGCCCGCACATCATCGCAGAGACCGCAGTTGCGGGTCATGTTGTTGGGGCCACCCACGCCGTCACGATCCTGCGCTTTCGCCTGAAGGGCTCCGACATGAATCCTGCCGCGGTGATCCGTTTTGCCGTCGTGTCCAGACACGCAGTCACCGAACGTCTCCAACAGAAGATCACGCAAACAGAACAAACAGCGTGGCAGCCAGGTTTCTTCAAGGACGCGGTTGCTTCCATCCATAAAAATGATGTGCGGTTCTTGTGCGGCCTGTTTGACATCCCGCCTGAGCAGCTCGCAGCATTTGGCCGCAGTTGCGGAGCCAGCTACACCTGCCCGGTGGGGGTGGTGTTCAGGGCTGGACCCGCCCTGTTCGGAGGCATTGTGGAGGGCACACGCGTCATGCATCCGAATTACGTCCTCCCCATTGGCCCGTGCGACGTGCGCATTGCGGACTACAACCTGGATTTTGCAGGGAGGCCGTCGAAGAACGATCCCCAGTGGCTCCCTGATTGGATGCATCGAACAAGCGACTCCATCATCTCTCGGCGCTGGGTCCCAGCGAAGTACATGCCCAAGTGGGAGGATGACCCTGACCGCAGTAGCGGAGTCAGAGAAAAGCTCGGCTTGGCAGCGCTGCCCCCAATCGGCAAGGTCATTCAGAAGGAGCTCAACGAGAAGACCTTCAGCACGCACTGGTGCGAGGGCATCCACCAAAACATCGTCTTCGTCGGCCACGGACGCGCAAGTCGGGCGAGCAAGCGGAAGCACGAAGAGCCGCGATCTGCCGCAGTTGCGGACGAGCGGTGAGTGCGGCAAGACCGAGGAGCCGCAGTTGCGGAACAGAGCTCGGTACTACTGGGCGCCTGCTGCCTGCGTAGTGCATCCCATTAGCGATGGAGTGCATGTTGCGGTGTAGGATAGCCCGCAGTTGCGGGGTTGCGGTTGCCAAGCCGCAGTTGCGGTTGCGTATAATAGGAGAGCACGCGGTTGCGAAGCCGCAGTTTGCAATAAGTGTGCGCGCGCTGGGTCATCATCATCGTCGTCGTCCGTCCTCGTCGTCGTCGCTGCCGTCGTCGTCGTCGCGTCTGTCGTCTGTCGTCAGCAGTCGTCGTCGGTCGTCGTCGTCGTCAAGTCTGTCGTCTGTCGTCAGCAGTCGTCGTCGTCGTCGTCCCTCCTCCCTCCTCCCTCCTCCCTCCTCCCTCCTCCCTCCTCGTCCTCCTCCAGGCCGCATCCCCCCGCCACCTCCGTCCTAGCTCTCCTTCCCCTTCCCCTCCTCGTCCTCCTCCAGCTTGCACCCCCCTCCCTCCTCCAGCCTGCACCCCCCCCAAGCTCTCGCCCGATATTTTGGATTAAAACTGAGCCTTCAGTCGTCCGCAGGCATTCGGCTCAGCAGGTCGTTGGGCTCCTGGCACACACGCCTCCACCCTGAGCGACGGACGTCGTGCCATAGTCCGCCATATCGGAGCTCCGGGCCGCAGTGGCGGACAGCGTCGGCACAGATATGAACGACAGCGTCGGCACAGATAATGCCGCAGTGGCGGACAAGAAAGCCGCAGTGGCGGACGAGACAGCCGCAGTTCCAGGCGGAACGCAAGGGATCTTTCAGAGGGCCAACGCCTTGAGGTCTAGATTCAGGACAGGGGACAAGGTGCGCCTCCCTGTGCTCATGCTCGCCCCGCACACGGGCAACCGAGGCGGGCACTACCCTCAGCAGGAAAGGGTTCGGGAACTCGCTGTGAAAATCTTCCTGGCTGGATTCACGCAAGCCGAAGCTGACCACGAAGGTGTCTGCGTTCAGATGTACCCAGCACAAGAGCTGGTGCTGAGAAAAAAGGAGGACCCGAAGTTCCAGACGTACACAGAGTACAATCTGGAAAAAGCGACCGGCCACCTCGCTGCGTGCTTCGACCGCAGTTGCGGAACAGACGTTGCGTATGGGACGTGTTCGCACTCCCACTTGTGCCTCGTGTTGCGGGCGTGCGCCCTGGGAGCCAAGTGGCCCATCCCCCAAGGCATGGAGTTCACGGAGGACGAGAGCGCGAGGCTGAAGCGCGTGCTCGATAAGGACGGCAATCTCGACATGGCCGCAGTGGCGGAACATGACCCTGTCGCTAAGAAACTCGTGCAGGGGGGTATGCTCATGGAAGTGCTTAGCTGGAAAATCATGGACGAGGAACCCACTGGTGCTTCGCTCATCAGCCAGTCCCTCAATAAAGGAGCCGATTTTGCGTTGCGAACGACTGAACTCACCGCGCTCCGTGTTCTGTGCAAGGCTGTTGACGCGGAGCTGCACGCCGCAGTTGCGGATCAGGTTGCCTTTGAAAAGGTCAAGCTCTCCGTCATGCACGAACTCGATCGAGTCGTTCAGGACCCAGACTTCATTGAGCTGTTCTCGTTCGTTGTTGGGCTCGGGAGCACGAAAGCGCAGTTCATCCCCTTGCTGCTCCAGTTCTGCGAGGTCTACGTGAACTCCAGGAGAAGGGCCCTTCGGCTCGGTGCCTTCGGGGCAGCCAGCGAGCTTCCCGACGAAGTGCCGTGGGTCAAGGTTGCCGTGGTGATGCGATGCTACAGGAACGCGCCTGCGAGGAAGAGGGGCGTTGACACTCCTGTGTGGTGCCCTGACCCAGAACAATCGTGGAAGAAGAAGGAGTTCCGAGACTTCCTCATCGACATGAACTCGGCTCTCCGTTTGTACTTGTTCACGCTGAGCAAGGCCATCGACGGCATGGGCCCTGAGAAGGCGATCGAGTTCAAGGCGAACCTGTGCATACTGACCGCAGACGGCTTCATGCAGTACCTGAAGGACACCCACGTCAAGGAACGAAGTATCCCAGGACATCGTCAGGCGCTCCTCCGCGCTTGCGCGGAGGCCACGGGGAAGGTGGAGCCGAAGTCCAATCGGGACGCCCTTGAGAAGGCCCTCGGCGAAGTGGGAGTCGGAGGCGGGAAGCCCGATTGGTTCGATTTCAACGCGTTGCCGCGCCCAGAACCGAATGAGCCCGCAGTGGCGGGGAAGACAAAGGCTTCCGCAGAGGAGCACGAGTTGATGCCGACGGTCATTTCCTTTGACCCCACGACGCAATTACCAACGAACCACCAGCGCAGCAGGGACACGACGGCCATTCCACGCGGATCCTTCCCTTTGCCAATCGCCGAATGGAGGCGTTCAGCGGCAGCGAAGGAGCTGGGGCGGGAGCCTGCTTTGGTCAGCGCAGTGTTGCTGTGCCTTTGGGCGCGCCACATGTCCGCAGTTGCGGAAGCGCAAGTAGAGGTGTTGCAAGACGCTGACACAGAGAAACGCACCGTCAAGGCAACCGCTGCAAACGACGAAAAATGCATCGAGTTGTGGCCGTGCGTCCCAAAGGCATCCAAGGTGCACGCCGCAAGCACGCACCCCGAGAGGGTGGCCGTGCAAGTCTGGGTGAAAGGAGATCCAAATGGGGCCACGCCCACGACCTTCTACTTGCACCCCGAGTTCAAGCCGCCTGCGGACAAGACGCCCGCCGACGTGGCTGACCACGATGTGCGGTTGAGAGCATGGAAGTGGGATGCGCAAGAGACAATGCACGTCTTCTGGGCAGTCAACAGAGTCACGGAACAGGAGATCCAGCAGAGAAACAGCCGTAATGAAAGCGCAGTTGCGCGCATCAACATGGAGCTGGAGACGAAAGAATTGGCGGTGTGCGTGCCTGGGACAGGCGGGGTCGTGCTCGCCGTGAATGTCCCTGTGCTGGTGAATACCACGGCCGTGAAGAAAGGAGAAGAGCTCCTGTGGGAGGCGAGACCCAAAACCGCACCGAAGAAGAAGGCGGCCGAGGAGACGTGGAAGACGGACGCGGCCAAGAGGGCCAAAGGGAAGCCTTCGGGCCAGCCCGCGCCGAAGAAATCGAAGAAAGGGTTCGACGAAAGCGGGAAGATGTCGCTCTAATTAAAGAAGCCGCAGTGGCGGCAGTCAGGGCGGCTTGCTCGCGTGACCGCAGTTGCGGGCAACAGGCCGAAGGGGGGGGCGCACGCGTGACCGCTGTTGCGGAGCGCTCGTGTAGTTTGCAGTGTCACTGCTTCTGTTAGCTGATGCCGCAGTAGCGGACCGCTGACGATCGAGCACGGAGGTTCGAAACGGACCTCCTCCCTCCCTTCTCCCTCTCCTCCCTCGCCCTTCCTCCACTTCCTCCCTCTCTCCTCCTCCTTTCTCCCCTTCCTCCCAAGTTGGAAGCCGAAACTACTCATTTCCTCACTCCCTCCCTCCCTCCCTGGAGGCCCTGGAGGGCCTCCGCCCTGGAGGGCCTGGAGGGCCCTGGAGGCCCTGGAGGGCCCTGGAGGCCCTGGAGGCCCTGGAGGGCCTCCCTGGAGGCCCTGGAGGCCCTGGAGGGCCTCCCTGGAGGCCCTGGAGGGCCTGGAGGGCCCTGGGCTGAGGGCGGAGGCCCTGGAGGGCCTCCGCCCTCAGAATGCTTCAAAGCAGTGCCGCGGCACTGCTTTGAAGCATCTGATGCTTCAAAGCAGTGCCCCGGCACTGCTTTGAAGCATTCTGAGGGCGGAGGCCCTCCAGGGAGGCGCGAGGATCGCAGGGGCCGAGGGAGGCCCTCCAGGGAGGCGTTCAGCTCGCCATCTGGCTCAACCGCGCGCGGCCCCACTGCCCGCACCCCCGCCTTGCCCGCAGTTGCGGCTGTGTCCAGCGCAGTAGCACACATGCCGACTTCGAGCGAATGGAGCCCTGTGTGCGTTGAGAAGGTCTTGTGCATCCGTGGAGGTTGGCTTGCGCAGACCACCCCCGTCCCCGAAAAGGATGTCAAGGTGCTCCACGCATGGCCCCTCGGAGAGATAACTTTCGTGCACGTGAACATGCAAAAGGCTTGGCTGCTCAAGGTGTGCGCCAAAGGTAAACCGACCGCAGGGGCCTTGAAGGCCTCCAAGGCCTGGGACGCGCTGAAGAAAGAAGTCGCGAAGCAGGGCGGCGCCGCAGTTGCGGACGATGAGAGCGACGGCGACGCGGGGGACGAAGCAGATGACCCCATGTCGGCCCTGGTCAGCTCCACGGACGCCACGAAGAAGCAGGCAGCGACCCCGACCAGCGCCAAGAAGCAGAAGACTGGAACGCGTGCGGCGGCTACTGGCCTGCCCAGGGGCGAGGCCGTGGAGTCGGCCATAGCCACTGTGCACTCTGTACAGATGCCCGCAAAGAGCCCCATGAAGTTTCCGCACGACACGGCCGTTCGAAACGTGCGGGTGGCCAGCTTCAAGCGGAGGACGTTGTGGCTGGACGCTGCAGACCTTGGGTGGCTGATCGACATGATCGTGGACGACGTGAGCCTCGGCGGTGTCCCCGACATCGGCGACGGCGACAAGGACGAGGCCGCAGTGGCGGACAGGGACTGGGCAACGGCGGTTGACCCTGCCACCCCGCTGGCGAAGCAAAAGGAGGTCGACCCCCCGTGGCGCAGGGGAGCGGCTCTGGCTTCACCGTCGTTTGGGACTTCAAGGGCGCTTGGGTCGCGACCATCACGCGAGAGTGTGCCAACAAGGGCAAAAGGATCGAGATGGATGTGAAGAAACTTACAAAGAAGAAGTGGCAGTCGGCGCAGTCGGTGAAGGGCTACGACTACGAGTGGGAGGGCATGACGCAGCACCAGCGCAAGCAAGCGGCTCTGGATTACCTCGAGCTCCAAATCCCCAGTCTGTTCGACTGAGGCCCGAAGCCGTATGGGCCGCAGTTGCTGGGGTTGCCCGCAGTTGCGGGGTGGCTGGGTGCGCGTGAACACGCGGAGGGCGAGGCGGTGTGAGGAGGCAGGCGGAAGGTTTAGGGTGTTCCACGGGTGCACGCCTTAGTGCGCCAACTTGTGTGGGCGAGCGTTTTTCTTAGAGAAGCATGGAGTGAAGCATCGAAACCCTGTGCGCGCGATGATTGGGGCTTCCGCGCGGGCGTTGTTGAAAAGTACCTCCTTCTTCGCCCCTCCGCATCGTCTTCAGTTGCTCCTCCCTCCTCCCCTCCCTCTTCCTAGTTCTGTAGCCCGCAGCCGAGTGCCCGGCCCGAGTCGTTCGCCACGCGACCGATCATGGATGTTCCCGTGGGGCGGACATGGTATGGCGAGGAGGACGGAACGCATTTCGAGGTGGAGTGGCTCCATTACGACAGCGGCTGCGCACCGAGGAAAACGAAGTATGGCACCACTGGGCTCGCCAACATCTTGGGCCGCAGTAGCGGCGTTCCGTGCCCCAAGAAGATAAAGGTGCACGCATGTGCGGATTTTCCGTGCCTAGCGAAGTGGCCCGCGTCGCAGTACGGCCTTGTTGAGCCGCCTCGCTTTCATTTGCGGCCGTCTGCTTGGCGACCGGGCGCGACGCCACCCCCCGCAGTTGCGGCTCCAGGCGGCACCGCAGTTGCGGCTCCCTCGGCCCCTGCACACATAGCACCAGCAACACCAGCAGAACTCGCAGCTCCTGCGCAAGCAGGACACGCAGCTCCAGCACCAGAAGCGCCCGCAGAACCCAAACCTCCAGCAGCCCCTGTGCCCGGAGCACCCGCAGCAGCAGTCCCTCCAGCTCCTCCAGCTCAAGTGCACGCAACACCAGACCCGCCTGCTGCGCAGGAGACCGCGATTGCGGTTGAAGCTCCTGAGGGAGTGGAAGCGGACAAAGACACACCACTTCCAGCACGCTTGCCACCAGCGCGGCCGCTGCCAGAGAACTGGTCGAAGACGCAGGTCGCATTCTTCCCGTGCCCAGACCCAAAGGCTGCAGCACGAGTTGCGGCGCCTGTTGGCGACGCCTTGCGGCCACGAGTCGCGGCGCCACCCCTGGCGCCAGAGAAAGGTGTACCTGTGGAAGACGCGCCAAAGATCCAGGCCGCAGTGGCGGCGACGGTGCCTGACGTCGTGATGGCTCTCCTGAGGCAGATTCTGTCCGAGAATTCCTACATAGGGTATTCAGCTTTCATGCTGTTTGCCTTGCGGTTCGGGCGTCGACCTTACGTGTGGGAAGGCGAGAACCGCAAGGACCTCCTTGACTTCTACATGCCTTGGGCAAAGGAGAAGTGCACTGAGCCATGCGCCGTCGACGGCGTGGCGTGCGTACTCGCCGCTGCTGAGGATCTGTTCGGGGAATGGACAACGGTGGAACTCAGGCCCGTGACTCCCGAGAACCCTCTCCATGAGGTGCGCCACTGGGTGGCCGCAGTTGCGGTGGGTGGCGTGTGCTCTGAGGGGGCGGACGCGTTGAACAGGTTCTACGGTCCTCTGGGACAATGGGTCTTAGGGACTGTTTGCGATGGAAACTGCGGCATTGACCTTATGGCGATGATGTTGCAGAAACCGCAAAATGCCGAGACGCGCAAATGGCTTCGGGAGGAACTGTGCGATTTCGGGGTGCGCCGCTGGGACGAACCGTGGTTGCACGACATGCTCGTTGTCACGCAGGAACTAACCGTGGAGGAGGTGCGGGCGTACCGCAGTTGCGGGGCCAGCGGCCCTGCTGGACCCATGGTCCTGCACGACTCCGAGGGCGAGGGCGAACCAGCAGAGGCGCCGCGAGAGGCGAGCGCGCCACGCCCCGCTCTCATGGCGGCGTTAGAGTGGCAGACGGGCGTGCAGGACATGGGTATATTGCTTGCCATGGCTGAGGCTATGCCCGAGGCGTTGCAGGAGGAGCAGATCAGGGCGCACGCACTGGCCAGCGCACGCCCAAACCCGAAGTTGCGGAACAGAAGCGGCGCGTGTGCCCGCACATGCTCAGAGACCGCGAACTGGTTTGCAAAGAACTGGAGGCGCACGCACGCAGTTGTGGTTGGATGGGCGAGGGCGTTCTGCCACGGAATTCAATCGCGTCTTTTTGCGGGCGGTTCACGTGGCCGAAGGGCATGGGGGTCGTCCAGCAGCGCCAGGCCGTCTCAAAGTGGTTTCAAAACTGGCGCACACAAGGTGGACATGGCACGGCGGGCGTGCATGGCCGACGCCGCGCGCGGGGCAACCAAGGGCGCCCGAACAAGGCCCCATGGCTGGAAGCCGCTCTGTACGAGTGGTGGTCCCACATGAGGTACTCCGTGGACTGGGAGGCGGTGGCCAAGCGAACCGCAGTTGCGGAGGAGAGGCCCAAGATGTTGGCCAGGTTCTCCCAATCCCTGCTGGTTACGAAGGCGAAGCAACTCGTCGCGGACTACTGCGTGGAGACAATGAAGCGGGGAGGCAAACCGATGGTGCCGCAGTTGCGGCCTCGGTGGTGGGTGAAGTGGCGGCGCTCCTACGGCCTGAGCATGACGAAGCCGAACCGCAAGTACAAGGTGCCAAAATGGTTGCTCCAATCTCGTTTTGAGACTATGATCTTGAACGTGGCCAGGGTCCGCGCAGCTGCTGAGGAGCTTCTGGGGTACGACCCGCACATCCTGAACTGGGACCAGTCGCCCTTTCACCACAACGAGTCGTCGTCGGCCTCGAAGCCGACCTTGGCTTTGAAGGGTGGCATTGTCCCGCTTGTCGAGGCGCATGACGACAGCAGGGCTCGGTGGACAGCGAACCTGACGGTGTCGAGCGACGCGGAGGACATCCGCAGTTGCGGACCACCGCCGGCGGAGCTAATGTTCAAGGGGGGATCTGTCATCGCTGCGGGCTTGGCCGCACATGCCCGCAGTCGCGGCTATCCGTCTTGGGTGAGCACGGCGACGTCCGAGAAGGGGTCCTACCGCGCAGACGACGTTGTATCATTCTTGCAGCGGCACTTGCGGGCCTGGCCCGACGACCCGCAGTTGCGGGGAAAGTGGCGCATCCTCATGGCCGACGACCATTCCCCGCACAAAGCAGACGCTGTGCGGAGACTCGCCTGGCAGCGCGGCTACGTGCTGATCATTCACGGCGGGGGGGCGACCGCAGTTGCGCATCCCGTGGACACGGACTTGAACCAGCACGTGAAGCGCCGGTACATTGCCCTCGAGACCAAAGCGCTGGTGCAGCAAATGGCGTTGGGGAAGCACGTGCCGCAGTTGCGGCGTTCCGATTGCGCCGACTTGATGCTGTCAGTGTTGGAGAATGTGCAGTTGCACTTGGACGCCGCGAAAGGTTTCCTGAAAGTGGAATTCGAGCGCCCTTCGACAAGTCAGGAGATCTCGAGATTTGCCGAGAGGCGGCGGAACTCTGGGAAGCAGGGGGGCTGCGAGCAAAAGTGGACACCGCAGTCGCGGAGGTGAGGGAAGAATGCGAGCAGAAACGTTTGAAATGGTCCTACAATGACGTGCTGCGTCTCATACACGAATACGATAAACACGACGCCACAGATTCCGTGTTGGAGAAGCTCGGCGACGAAGCGCTCGGCCAGGAGCCAGGCCACGAGGAGGGCGATGAGGAGGGCGGGGAGGAGGAGGAGGAGGAGGTGCACGAGGAGCACGAGGAGGACGAAGAGCAAGAGGAGGCCTCGTGGGCCGAGGCTCTTGCGGAACAGTGCGATGCCGCAGTTGCGGCACCTGGGCCTCAAGGATCCTCGGTATCCATGGACTGCGTGTCGACGCAGAGGCGGCCGAGCAGGTGGCAGTGGCGACGTCCTTGGCAGAAACGCTCCGCGAGGCGGAAGATATGCTGCGCCAAGTGGGCATGGAGAACCTAGCGCAGGATTGCCGACAGCAACGACACAAACACAAGAAGCGGTTGAGAGAGCTGGCGCGGGAGGACAACGAGGTCCTACGAGCGTTGACTGCCCAGCGAGACCACGAAGCCGCAGTGGTGGCGAAAAAGCGGCGCCTGGCTCTGGAAGCGAACGACAGGACGAAGGCGTTTCACGATCTCAAGAAGCAGATTCGAGAGGCCGAGGCCGCCTTGAGGGCAAAGAAGGAGGCCGCAGTTGCGGTGGAAACGGCTTTGGCTAACAAACACGCCCTAGCGCAGTGGAATCCCGAGGAGTTCAAGATCAAGAAAACCAGGATGGCAGCTCTGGATCGCCTGGCTCGCGGAAAAGGCGTCCTCTCAGACGAGCAGAGGGGGGAGTGGGCATGGTTCAAGACGCATTGGGACGAGGAGATGTGCAAGCAGCACAAGGAGCAATGGCCGCTCACGTTTGCTGGGTGGCTGCAAAAAGTCGCGAACGACGCGGCGTCTGGGAACCGTTCGGCGCTGTCGCAGTTCGTGCATTCGGAAACAGTGAGAACCCTGGGAGGGCAAATGGCGCTGGTAATCCCAGCCCTAGCGTGATGCAGGCCGCAGTTGCGGACCCACAGGAAGTCCAGAGGGAAGTTGTTTTTCCAAGCGGCTCCCGCGCGGGCAGGAGATGAGGCAAAACCGCAGTTGCGGTCTTCCTGCTGATGTGAAAATAATCCTTTCACAGTCCCTTGCAATCGTCGCCCTCCTTCTGCTTCTCCGCCAGTCCATTTGTTGTTCTTTCGGTTCCTTTGAGTCCTCGCCCTCCTTCTGCCACTCCTCGAATCCTTTTTGTCTCCTCCCTCCATCCGACCCCATGCCCATTCACGATCCATTTCCGTAGCCACCGTGGCTCGAGGTGGCGCACGCGAAGACGCAAGCATGTGGCCGCCCGCGCGCCCGAGCGCATCCTCAGGGAGTATGGACCGTGGACCTCGATTCGCCAGAACGGTGTTCATCCACAACGCTGAGGAGGAGGGAGGCAAAGACGAGGAAGCCGCAGTTGCGGATGATGACGACGACCAGCGGACGCAAGATGGCGACAGCACCGTCGCGTCCTCGGCTGCCTCCGCTGACGAGGCTGAGTCCCGGGGAGGTGCGGGAGCCGCAGTTGCGGCAGAACATGACTCCTACATGCCGAGAGTGTTGTCGTCGCGGAGAACCTGGAAACGGGTGCCCATCATCGAGACAAGCAATCTGTCGGAAAAACAAAGAGCTCTTGTCGACGCTTGGGAGGAGAAAACGGAGTTCGAAGCGGGACGGGTCGGCTTCTACGTGGCCAACT
>CAUYUJ010002549.1:76561-88545 GCA_963575745.1 Prorocentrum cordatum | reverse complement strand
CTCCATCCTCCTCCTCCTCCTCCTCCTCCTCCTCCTCCTACGGAAAGCAACCTCAAAGGGCTCAAAGGTGAATGTTAGGAGCGCTTCCGAAGCAAGTTCTCCCAAGGTGCGTGGTCTCTTCTGTCAGGCGGCCGACATCCCAAGGGCAGTATGAAGGCCCGCCCCCGACTTGCCCTGCCCTTTCCTGCTGCCCAGCTCCTCAAGGAGGGAGCGGCGAGGCAGGATACATGTGAGCGTAAGTGGTGAGCGGATGTAACCTTAAGGTTTCGGTTAGGGTCGGGTCGGCCTAACCTTAGCCTTCCTCATTAGCCTGTGATGGTCCTCCTCCTCCTCCTCCTCCTCCTCCTCCTCCTCCTCCTCCTCCTTATCGCTGCCCCTCAGGTGCCCGCCGCCCGGGGGGCGCATGCCCTCGCGGGGGCTCGTCACGGCGGTGGTGCTCACCAACGAGCTCAGCGCCGCAGCGGTGCCGGCGCAGCTAATGGCAGAGGTGAGCTCGGCGCCTCGAGAGACTCGGGGGCGGACAGACCTCCTACCCTGACACGTCGATTAAGGAATTGGCCGATGTCGGTTCGCGAGAGGGCGTCGCGGCCGTCATTTTTTCGGGTCCAGGCCCGTCGTTTTCGGTCCCAGGCCGTTTTCACTAAGGGGAGTTTACTAAAGAGAGGTTTGTCCACCGCCGAGAGACGGGGGTCAATGCAAACGGGGGTCAGCCAGAGCGCCGTACCTTGCAGGATCCCGCAGGGCCAGGGTCGCACTGACGCGGGCTTGGGTGCAGGATCTTGCAGGATCCTCCGCATGGACCAGGGCCTGGGCGCAGGATCTTGCAGGACCCTGCAGGATTCTGCAAGGCCTGGCTGACCCTGGAGGAAGGGGGGGGTGGAGGAGGAGGAGGAGGAAGAGGAGGAGGAGGAGGAGGAGGAGGAAGAGGAGGAGGAGGAGGAGGAGGAGGAGGAGGAGGAGAACGAGGAGAACGGTTGACCCGGGTCGCCAGATCCCCGAGGTGAGCTCGGTGCTGGGCCTGCCGACGGTGCCCCGGGCGGCATGAGCTCTCTCCCGGAGCCAGGTGCGGCAAGGCACTTCTGCCTCCTCCTCCTCCTGCGTGAGGCCTCGAGGGAAAAGGAGGAGGAGGAGGAGGAGGAGGAGGAGGAGGAGGAGGAGGAGGAGATGTGGAGCGCGGTGTTGATCAACCCAGCGCGACCCCAGTCAGGATGCCTCTCGATCCTCAGAAGCGCACCCGTGACACACGATCTCGGGAGAAGTACAATCGCCTTATTGCAAATCCCGGCCAACTCCAGAGTTCTCGCCGCCAGGCCCCGCACCAACTCCAACTCACCGTCAAAGGGCGAGCGCACACACGGACGCACTCCAAGAGAGTTCAAGGATCAACACGTTGCGGTTGCTACCCGAAATGCAGTCATGACGCTGAAACAAGGACCATTTTCGGACGGGGCTAGGACGAGGATAAATCAGTTCCAGAGCGTCCCGGAACGCTCTCAAAGGGTTCTGGAACGCTTTGACAAGGCCGCGGCGCCCGAGACATCCTCCAGAGCCGTCGGATGTTAGAGATTCTCGATTTATCCTCACCCAGATTGATCGTCGTCCTGGCGTCGTCTTAACGTTGCGCTGCTACCCGAAATGCAGTCATTACGCGGAAATTCGGCCGCGAGCGAGGGGGGAACTGAGAAGGAGAAGACCTTCTCAGAAGTAGGGGGGACTTCTCAGAAACCCTCGCGCCTTCTGAGAAGTGTTTGATGTCTTCGTGGAAGGCTCACGAAACTTCTCAGAAGGCCGGGGGACTTCCGAGCCTTCTGAGAAGGCCTGCCCCTTCTCACTTCCCCCCGGGCTCACCGCCGACATTCGCCTTTGTGTAGTCTGGCCAGTAGGCCGAGTTCAACTGAGCTCCTGTCTCCCTCGAGATCACTATCCCCCTGGTTTCAGAAGTCCCTTCTGAGGCTCCTTGTCTCCTCTGGATCCCTGGTGGCACGCGGACAATTTTGACAAGCGCTCCCCCCGGGCTCGCCGCCAGGAAACAGGGACCATTTGGGAAAGGCATTTTATTTCGATCTACGTCGGGGAGCCTCTTCGATCCTTCCCTAGCGGTTCCTTGCGGTTATGCAGCAAGTGTACCTTCCTTTTGCGAATAGTTTCGATCGTACAGCGGAAACCCATGCCACGAAACATCTTGCTTGCCTCCAGGGTTCCCTGCGTGTCTTAGGCTTCGATAGTTTTGCTATGGAAAGCGCGACGTTCCCACACCAAAAATCAATGGACGTCTTGGGGGCTTAGGGTTGGGTTTCTTGTGGAAGGCTTCTTGTGGTCGATCTCCTTCTGTCTTCTCCCTGGGGTCAGTCAGAGGCAGTCGGTCAGGCAGGCGGGCGGGCAGGCAGGCAGGCAGGCAGTCAACCTCGCATGAAACAATACGGGGTACGGTGCGCCCGCGCGTCTGGAAGCTTGTGTAAAGGAACAAACAATGAGAAAGAGGAGGAGGAGGAGGATGAGCTTGAGGAGGGAGGAGTAGGAGGACGGAGAACTTCGGTTCCAGGAGGAATGCTCCGGCGCCTGAAATAGAGAGAAGGAGGGAGGGAGGGAGGGAGGGAGCGAGGGAGGGATTGGATTGCACTCCTGATTGGCCGTCTCGGCTGTCAGATGATGGCGGCGATCACTGGGTCAGATTATCAGCATCGGCGTAGGGGGACAAGTAGCCCAGAAAGGCGGAACATACAGCCAGTCCTGCACGCGACAGGACAGCACAGGGAGGAAGCAATGAGGCACAACAGCATAGCCACAAGGACGGTCCTGCGAGAATGATCTCCCTCCAGCTCCCTTCAACAGCCTGCGGCGGTGCGTGAGGCGGCCAGCCTCTAGAGAGTGAAGGTGCGGAGCTCAACAGAACAGGGCTCACGCACAGCACCCGAGGGGGAAGTTCCCTTCACGCACTCAGCCGGGCGACGGACGCGGCAGCGGACAAACACACGCGATTAGCTGGTCCAAGCCCCGAGAAGGTGAGTGAGACCAGACTGGCGTTCACCAAGAATTCCATGCACGTCTGCACGCATGCACCTCCATTCCCACATCCAGCCCAAACTGATGTACAGTCGACCCGCATAGGAAGGACGGGCAGCCCTCCCAAGGGTACCCTTGCATCCTTGCCTCCTCGGTGCATCCTTGGCCACTTTCGTTGGTCGCGCCCCGCTCGAGAATTTTGAAATGGGCCTCCAAGGGCCTTGCATCCTGATCGCGCATCCTTACTCTACGGGTTGACTGTGAGTGCGGGTGCGGAGCCCAAACAGGGGCTCACGTACAGTGCCTGAGGGGGGAAGTTACCTTCGCGCACTCGCACGGGCAACGGACACGACAGCAGCACCAAACGCGCGATTATCTGGTTCAAACCCCGAAGAGGTGAAGGAGACCAAAATGGCGATCACAAAGAAATCATGCACGTCTGCACACTTGAACGCCCAGCCCACACCCGACATCCTGCCTGACCCCTCCAACGGTAACTACTGCATACGATCGAGGAGACCGAGCCCCAAATCAGGATCTACCGCCCACGGTGCAATCTCTGCACGTCGCCTTGCAGCCCTTCCATCTCGCTCTTCCTGTCGGTTCCTCGCGATACGATCACGAATCTGCGAGGACAATGGAACAGGGGAGAGCGGAGGGGGCGGAGCAGGCGAAGCAGGAGCAGGGGTACCTACACCTACCTCGGCTGCCACCTGTTGGGAGCCCCCAACGAAGGACCTTACGTCGGCATACTCCTGCTCTTCGTCAGCCTCTGGCAGTCCTGGCGATCGAGGGATCGCAGTGGGATCGAGGGCATCCTCGTCCCCAGGAAGAACAGCAGCAACCAGTTTGAAACGCTCGATTTCTGGGTCGTTTATTTTGACTGCGTGAAACAACATCTGGGGCCCAACCTTCGGCCACCCCGAGATGGGGACCACAGGACACATAAAAACGCATCAGGGCAATTCGAGCTTCGTCTGACTCGCATCGGCCACCCCGATGGCGGTCTGTCTGGATCCCCCTGCTCCCACATATTCTGCACAACATGCACAGTCGCATCGGCAATACATATACAGGTTCTCGGGGTACGTTTTGTTCTTCGCCGTCCGCCATTCATGGTTCGTCGAATCATATCCAAGCAAAGCCTCATGTCCGCGTCTGCCATGCGAGCATATTCCTCGCCCAGGGGTCGCCAATTGACTGGTGTGTAGCTGCTGCATACGAAGCGAGGGAACACGAGTTGGGGCCCGAGATTTTTGGCCATGTTCGCTTTGATCGAAAGTTGTGCAGCACGCAGCTGGCGACTACTTAATAGCACGCAATGGGTGACAGGGGAAAGAACTTACTTATTGCCTGCGACCTCCAATCACACGGTTGTGAATGTTCCATCCAGCAGCATGTCCCCACCGTCACGTGTATTGCGAACAGCTCCAACACAGCGCAAGTGAGAGAATTCCCTACCGACAGCTGCTCCATCTGGCGTGGCGTAACTGCTGCTATTCCCCAGAACCCGTCGTGCGTGCGCAGGGGGGGGAGGAAGAGGAGGAGGAGGAGGAGGAGGAGGAGGAGGAGGAGGAGGAGGAGGAGGAGGAGGAGGAGGAGGAGGAGGAGGGGGGGATCGCTCCCTTCGGCCCAACTCGAGGCCGACCGGGTCTCGCACGGCGGGCCGCCCCCCGAGACAGCTACCCTGCGAGCCCTGACGTGATCTTTCCAGGGCTCCAGCGTGGACCTGTTCATCATGTCCCCAAGAGTCGCATGAATAGCGATGTCGATGGGCAGCGCACATCTGTATACTGTATGACTCTGCATGATGCGACCACTCCGCCTGTGCCTGCACAACGTGATCTTTCCAGGGATCTAGCGTGGACCTGTTCATCATGTCCCCAAGAGTCGCATGAATAGCGATGTCGATGGGCAGCGCACATCTGTATACTGTATGACTCTGCACGGTGCGACCACTCCGCCTGTGCCTGCACATCCCCTGCCCGACGTCTCCCACAGTAGACATTCAGCACGAAGTATTCCGCTCTTCTGAAGCACAGGGAATCGGGTCACTGGCCACCCCTGTGTACTGTTCCGGCAGAGACTGCCTTGTAGGGTACCTTTCCGTACTGTATTGGATTGGTGGTAACGGCGGCGGTGCACCAGCAGGCGCTGGCGTCGGCAGCAACGCGGCAAGTGCTGCTGGCGGCAGTGTGGGGTCGGTTTCAGCAGAGCGGTCTGGGCATCGCCCTCTGACATCCCAGCGAATGTCGCATTCGCATGTTCGGTAATCGGTCCCTCTGCTCGGATCGTGGGCACGATCACGTGCCTTCGTCCCAAAGCTACACCTGGGGTCCGCCCGATATTAGGCGTCACAAAAACAGGGTCTGAAACATGATACGCCGGTCAACCACCAAGGATAGTTGACTCCAGTCCAGCCCTTTGCATACCCGGATCACTGAGGAGAACGAACAGGCACCGTGGGGAGTCGTTGGCCAAGTGGTCTACTAGATGCTGACGATTATGGAAAGTAGCTAAGCAGGCGTGACATTGCCCATTCGGGGTAGCCCAAGCTCTTGCTAGGGACGATTGTTGTCGGTGCTGCCTTGCAATGTGGGTACGCAGCTCTGCACGCTTGACGCACTGCACTGCGCACCACGGACCTTGTAATACTGCATCACCACCGGAAATACTGACCGTTGGATCCACTAACATACCTCGCACGTCTGTAAGAACACGATCGGAGACACATCCTCCTCCCTCCTCCTCCTCCTCCCTCGTTCTCCTCCTGTTTATCCTCCCCCTCCTCCTCCTCCCTAGTCATTCTCCTCCTCCTCCCTCTTCCGCCTGCGAGCACGAAGCCCTCTCACCCCTGCCGCGCCGCACTTTCGGCCCCTGCCGATGAGGAGGAGAGCGCGCTCCGCATCCGCAACCACTGCGTTGCGCATGTGCGCCTGGGTTGTAGCCAGCAGGGCCTGACCTATGATGCGTTTCCATGACGCAAGACCCTTCTTGCTTGTGGTCTCCCGGGTCGCAAAGTCAACGGCCGGCGGCGGCAGCCCTGCACGGGCGGGGGCCGCGTATCCGAGCCACGCGCAGTCTTGCAGGGTCAGCCGGGGCCACGTGCGGCTGCGCATGGCTCCACTCGCCGCCGACCATGCAGCACGTAGAGGAGCAAAGGCCGGCCTCGGACCAGTATGCAATATCGAGCCGAGTAGCCGTAATCGAGCAGCTCGTAACAGAGCCTCTGGAGGCGGTCATTGAAACCTAGCCAGAATTGGAGCATTCGTTACACACGAGTCAGCCTCCACAAACCGAGCTCCTGCCGCAGCCTTATTAACTTTCGTGACCTCCGCCTCCACCTGTTTGGTTTCGCCCACTGTGAGGGCCGGCCAAGCCCCTGCATTGTAAAGCTTGCCTGACACAACCAAACTGTCTGCGAACGCGACACAAGTAGCATCATTTAGCACCTCGAGGCGAAACACACGATTTCGCAATACACGTAGCGTGCCCGCAGTAGTAGACGAGCGGTAATGAATTGCTAGCATCATGGCACCGGTGGTATCTAACACTGAACCCAAATGCAGATAGTTGCGTACTACAGGTGCCCTCACCTCCCCCAATAAGACAGATTGTCCTTGCAGCATACCTCCATGGGTGTGCCACACATCCCTCTCGGCCTGCCTGGAACCTAGCCTTCTTGTGGACATCAACTCTGCAGTTTTTGAAGGTTCTACGTTGAACAAGTGGCCCGCAGCAGCAAACACATCCGAGACAATGACAAACGCACGGCACATAGCAGCATGCTTGTCCCCTGCTGGCAACATCAACATGATTGTACTCTCGTCTGCAAATTCGACATCCACCAACGGCATCGTGCTAACGGGCTGGTCTGCGGTAAACACACTGTGCGCACTGTTGCACTCATCAATTGGCAACTGCACGGGTAAACCTTCCGACTCCAACGCTGCACTAAGCCATACGCCCAAGCGCGTGGGCGAGACAGGAAAACCAAAAGTACACCAAGGCACCAGGCATCACGTGCAATGTATGTACAAATTTGCTACAGATAACCGCCTTCATCAGATTTGCTCGCAATGCTCTCCGCAACGGTTCGCCATTCGGCGGGGTCCTGCAGGAGCAACGGCCAATTGTGTGCTGGCCCAAGATGTGCAACCAACGCCTTGTGTATACATTTCGCCCATTCATGTATCGGTCTGCCTCGCCTCCTTTGGTGCGCATCCACGACTGAACGAACGTTGTCAGGCTGAAAAGAGAGTCGTCGCAGAAAGTCTGTGTTTGGAGCACGCCCTATCCTACCAACAAGTGTTATATGTTGTTGAAGAAATAGTTGCGCGCTGTACGGCATCTGCCTGGCCTGTTCCAATACCTGGCTATTCGGAATTCGCTAAACGAAAGCCGCGTGTGTGCAATATTATCCGTAAACATTTGGCACGAAATCCATCCAATCGTCTCCGATCGGCCTTGTTAAGCCACGCCGTGTTGAGTGAGTACATGATCTTCGTCGTCACCAGCGCTTGAAAAAGAACGATTGTTTGCCGATTGGTAAACGCTGTGTGCTTCCAGGCCCGGTCATATTTGGAGAATTCGGCCCATGTTGCCCCGAGTCTTTTGTTTGGCTCCGCCCCCAATTGCCCATTCTGGTATAAAGTAGCACCCAAATATGTCATGCTCTGCTTCTCCGGGATAGGTTGCCCAGCCGGCGTCCTCAGAGTCACGTTATTTTTGATCTTGATCATTTGGAATTTGTCCCAAAGTAACTCCATCCCTACTTGAGCCCCCGCCAGTGCGATGTTGTCCAAGAGATGTTGTAAACTTCGTTGGCTTCTCCCGATGAGCAGCGTGTCGTCGGCGTATTTACAGCACCGAATGGTCTCCAGAAGCCACGTATAATTTGCCATCCTCGCTCAGGCTGTTCACGGCGTTTCGCAAAACCACTGTCATAAGCATGACGAAAAGAAAAGACGACAACGGACACCCTTGTGATATTCCCGGCATCTGTTTTCTTTCAGACGACATAATAGCCCCGTCGGACACGCAGAATTGCCTGGCCTCATAAATATGCCAAATCAGAGTAAGCATCTTCGGGGGTACCCCAAAACGGCGCAGCGCCGCCAACAGAGCGTCGACGTTTACATAATCAAATGCTTTTTTTTCCAGTCCAGGGCGGCAAATGTAGTCCCACCATTTTTCCTAGCGTGTGCGAGTTCGATATGACGGCGCACTGCTTGAATGGCATCTGTTGTACCTCGCCCATTGCGAAACCGCATTGAGTTTGCGTCAGCCGGTCTTATGCCCCAGCCTGTTGTAGACGATGCAGGAGGAGGTTGGTTTGGAGTTTGCACGTCACACATAGCAAGCTAATTGGCCGATAATTTTCACACATATGGATCGGGCCCTTGTTCTCATAGATCGTGTTCACCGTGGCATGCCGCCATGCTTCGGGTACTCTATGTTCCGCCCATGTTGTATTGCACAGATCTGCAACCCATTCCAAACCACCAGGTGTCTGAGAGACTGCCTTCCAATGTTCTGCGGGGATGTCGTCTGGTCCTGCGGCCTTCCCCCATTTGAGTTTTCGTACTGCTGCTCCCACTTCCTGCTGCGTGAAAGCCGACTCGTCGACGGGAAGGGGCGGTCCCAAAAGCTTCGTTATCAACCAAACGTGCTAGTCGTACGTGCCATTGAACTTGCTCTAAGTAGGTTGCCATGGTATCAGCTTGCTCATGGCTTGCAATCAATTGCCCCTGCAGGTTTGGGAGCCTGCCTTGCTTACGTTGCCGTGGTCTGCAGAATCTCCGGATATCGTCCCATCGCCCAGATGCAATATATGAGTCAAGCCATTCCGTCTTATCGATCTTGCATGATCTCCTTACCTCTTTCAGTAAGCGTCGCCCTTCTAAACGATCGTTGTTGGCTCGAGCTTCGCTTCTCAGCTGTATTAATGTCAACGTATGCTGTGATACCCATGGTCGTTTTACTTCCTCCTGGCGGCGAGGGAGGACAGTGGCGGCGGCCAACGCTGCATGTGCGCCGTGCTCCCAGACGGCGTCCACCTTTCCGGCAGCCGCGTGACCTGCAAGTTCTTCCGAGAACGCTTGTGCGTACATTGATTGCACAGCTGGGTCTCGAAGAAGGAGGTTTGCGCGGCAACGCATCGTCATGTCGAGAGTGTTGGATCTCCAATGACAACAAGTAGTGGTCCGTGGCCAGAGCTGCTTCACGATGAAATCTTGGACTCCGCATCTGGCCCAAAGTAGATGTATCGCACATGACGTAATCTAAGATATTGTACTTGTCCTCTGTGATAGGACCCAGAGTTTGGGCCCCCGCTTCCATGAAGGTAACAGTATCTTCCAGTGCCCGCTCAAAATATGTATTTGCCAATCTCATGTCGAGGCCGACGCAAAACTCCATGAGTAGATCCCGATTGGGAACTTCAATTTCATGCACAGCCCGCCTGCCCCAAGTGAACGGCCCTATAGTCGTCGATTCCCCGGCGTCCGCATGCCCGACTCGTGCATCTACGTCCCCCATGATCAGCTTACCAGCAGTAGCCGCTCATGCCCGGAACTCTGAGTCCAAAGTCATCCAGAACATACGTCTTTGTGGCAACGGCTTCAAATTGTGGGGCGCGTACACGCAGAAGATGCCGAATACGCGATGTCCCAGCTTGATCTTTAATTGTATGATTCGTACTGAAACTTGCTTGCAAGATCGTACGAAAGGCACGTGGCACGGAGATATGATAAAGCCAACTCCAGCCCAATATGTTGAATATGTATCTCCCCCGAAAGTATGCGGCAACCACAGTTCTCATCTTCAAAATCCTCTGCTTTTGTCTTCTGTGTCTCCTGCATGCATAAGATATGTATGTTGTATGTGACCATGTGCCTCGTGATTCCCACAACCTTCTGCGGCGTCAAACCACGTACATTCCAGGTAGCGCACCTTAGTCCAGAGTAGTGTTCGTACAAGTCTGGCCCTGCGGGGTATTGATAGTATCTCTGCCCAGTCTGCCCACGGAAAATGCTCCTGCTGGGTGTAAGGTATCTTTGCCCTTCCCTCCCATGCTTCCCCATTGGCGATTCATCGATTACAGTCGGGGCCCTGAAGAAGGAACCTTTTTTTCGTTGGGGAGGGGCTCCGCATTCCTGAAGTGTTTCGCAGCTTGCCCCAGGTTTTCCTTATGTTTTCGATCGGAAACCGAAGCTTAACCCCTGGAAAAAAGGGGCCTCGTTCCTTATTTGGGGTTCCTTCGGTCAAGCCCCCGACTGTACACCCTGGGCGATGCTGAAGAAAACTTATGTTTTCGTCCAGAGTCTCGATTATTCTTAACGTTTCAATGTACATCCTAAGATTTTGATAGAAGTTCTGTGTTTCGATTCAAATTCTGAGATTCTGATTTTCTTAACCCATGATTTCTTAAGCATTTCGCAGGGTGTAAGGTATTTCTGGGACAGCGTCCCCAAGTGGTGAAGCTCGGGCCCTCCGCCCCTGCCACCGCCACCTGCCTTGCCCGGCCCCTTTGCTCACACGAGCCCTGCTCTGTGAGAGACGCCCTCTGGCTTTCTGCTGCACCTCTGCCCTCTGTGGGCCCCGGAAACGGCAGGGCTGTTTTTTCACCGTTTCCCCAAAAATGTCCCTGGAAAATAACAGCGGCAAAAAAACGGCGACCGGAAACGGCAAGAAAACGGCTCCAGGATTGGAACCGGAGCCGGAACCAGTCAAAAAACGGCGACGGAACTGGTAAAACAACGGCGTTGGAACCAGCAACAAAAACAGCAAAACGGAGCGGTAAAAAAACAGCCCTGTGGTTTCCAGGGCCCACTAAGCCTCTGCTCACTCCGGTGCGGATTGGAGTTCTGCCCAGTTGTCCCAATCAGTGTCCAGCCAATTCATCTTCAGGGTGTCCGCCTCCACCGTCGCGCGCATGATGGGCTTGCTGCCGGCTTTGATGATGCCCGCCTCCGTGTCCACCTTGAGATTGCGTTTTTTGAACCCCCACTGCGTGAGAACGTAACGTAGACCCAAGAGGAGTGAAGCAATAACCCGCTCCTCGATCGTGGCAGCTAGATGGCACCACACTCTGCTGCTACCCACCCTGGGCTTCACGGACCTTGACGAAAGCTCTTGAAGGAGTGGTTGTGTTTTTTGCGCAGCCTTGGGGAATCAAACTCAACGAAAACCAAGCCTTTGAAGTTCTCGTTCGTGGCGCCCTTCCTGTAGATCTTGTTGGGAGGTATATGTGCATCTTCGAGTGCCTTGCTGATCCATGCCTCTGCCTCCGTTACGGACTCATGAGGGAGACCCCCAAGCACTACGGTCGCAGTGCCCGTCGCACGTGATGTAGATGTCAGTGATCGCGGTGTGGTGTTTTCTTGAATTTGTTGTATAGAGTTTCCCGGAGTTCTGCAATTTCTTGCCGTAACTCGCTTTGGTTGGCGGCGATGTCTTCCCGTGTCGCTTCGATCTCATCCTCCAAGCTTGTAGTCCTGATGTTGATCTCCTCCATTTCCGCTTCCACCGTCTTCTTGAAGGCGTGGTAGTCTGTGCTAATGGACGTGGTGGCCTTCATGACAGGAAGCATGTACTGGCGAACAATCTTGTGCATGGTGGCCACAGTAACGGGTGCATTTGAATTCTCGATGTCTTCCTCCTTCGGCAATTCGTCAAACTCCGACTGGAACGTATTCGAATGGGACGCCGGTGCAGCCTCCCCCAAAGCATGTTGAAGAGCGGCCTGTTGAACAGCGACGCCTGCTGGAGCGGTGTCCATGGTGGCACTTGGGCTGCCCAAGCGCGGCTGCTTGAGAGCGCTCTTCGGTGGCGACGTGGACAAGGCGTAAGCCTCGGGACGCTCAGGTCGTTCTGGTCCTCCACCAGTCGGTCGCACAGAGCCGCCACTTGAAGAACCTGCTGACATGGTGATGGGCTGGAAAAAGTGCGAAGTGCAAAAAGGATGGTTGAAAAGACTC
>CAUYUJ010002549.1:64061-71561 GCA_963575745.1 Prorocentrum cordatum | reverse complement strand
CGCTGTGGGGCTCGGCGAGCCGAGTGCGCGCAGCAGCAACCCGGGCCCGGCTCCTTGTCGAACTGCATGCAGCTTCTTTTCTTGTCGAGCCGCGCCCTCGCGGCTGCAACTCGAAGCAGAGCACGGGCCTGGCCGCGCAGCCAGCGGGCCCTGCGGTGCCAGGCCGGGTCGCTCCTTGCCGCACGGCGGGCACGAGGCGCGGCTGCACGGCCAGCTTGCGCGCGCCCGGCAGGCGGGGCGGCGGCTTGCGCGTGTGGCCTGCTGTCCCGCGCGAGGTGCGCGGCTCCCTGGGAGCCGCACCCAATCACTTCGAGCTGGGACGGCGGCTGAGAGGGGGGAAGGGAGGGAGAGAGAGAGAGGGAGAGCAAGAGCAAGAGACAAGGCAACAGCAAAGCAATGGAGCCTGAGCGAGTCGTGAGATGTGCAGAGGAGGCGAGCCAGCCAAGTGAACAGGCGGCCAGATCATTTGGTGGGAGCCTCCAGGGGGACACTTCCAATGACTTGCTGCTTGGATCTAGAGATTCCCATTACCTCAACTAATTCATCGCTGCGGCCTCACCACTTCGTCTATGTGCCACACCTGGTAGTTTGCGTTGCATGCAGCAGCCTCGGGCGCAACCTAGGGCGGCCATCTGATTTGCTACGCTTGCCTACGAGAGCTCCATACTCTTACTTCTGGTTTCCTCGTCCGCTCATGGACGCAGGTGTTCGACGAATTAAGCCAGCTGGCAAAATTGTGTTGCGACGCTCGTTGGTGCAATTGGCTTTGTTTCTGCTGGGAGCAGAGTAGCATCCGCAGCAGACTTTTAGTCGCTGCGTCCACCAGATGGCCTGAAATGCCACGTGCAGGGAGCAGCACAGCCGCTGTCTGCTCCTTATCATGAATCATCACCATCAGCATCATCATCATCATCATCATCATCATCATCATCATCATCATCATCAGCATCATCATCATCATCCCTAGTATTTTGGAAAGTCGAATACCACCCTGACCCCACTCAAGCTTGGCTGTGATAAAGTAATATAATTCGACTGCGCAGGGGGAAAAGCCGCAACCATCTACCGAAGACGCTTACGCCGAATCACCTCCGCCCCCTGCATGTCTGGAGGCGCCTATGTGGCCGAAAGTTTGGCTATCGGACCATGGGTTCCCCCAGCTGTCGTTGAAACCTTTCGGGGGGCACGTGAGGAGTAGGATAATGAGGAGAAGAAGGAAAAGCGAGCAGGAGGAGGACGAGGAGGAGGAGGAGGAAGAGAAGGAGGAAGAGAAGGAGGAGGAGAAGATGAAGGAGGAGGACACCTCTTGGAAGCCGCCTTGGGACACTCTTGGGGCTTCCTGGGAGCGTCTTGGGGCCTCTTGGAGGCCTCTTGGGGGCCTCCTTGGGCCTCTCAGGAGCCTTTGGGGGCTTGCTCGGGGCCGCTTTGGCCGTCTTCGGGCGTTCCTAGCCCGTTTGACGCCGTCGGAAGCCGTCTTGGATGCCTCTCTGAACCGACTTGGGGCCCTCTTGTGGCGCTCCAGGGCCGTCTCAGAGACCATATTGGGCTTCTTGGAGGCCTCTTGGGCCGTCCTGGGGCCATATTGGAGGGCAGGCATCCACCCGTTTCAGGTTCCAGAATCACCCTGGAACCGCTCCACGGTGATAAATTTGAACTTGAAGCGGGTGATTTTCCATCTGGGCGCTCTTGGCCCGAAAACGATCCAAAAGGGCCCCCAGACGGCCCCTGATGGGGCACAAAGCAACCCAAGAGGGCCCAAGGACGGCCCCAAGACAGGCCCAAGAGAGCCCCAAGAGGCCCAAAGAGGCTCCCAAAAGAGTCCCAAGAGGCCCCAAAGAGAGCCCAAGACGGCCACACGCTTCCAAGACGCCCCAAGACGGCCCAAAAGGGCCCCAAGACGGCCTAACATTGCCCCAAAAGGCTTCCCGAAGAGCTCCACACGGGCCCCCAGAACACCCCCAAGAGGCCTAAGAGACGCCTAAGAACACCATGGCTCCCATCAGCGAACGGGGACGTAGCAAGCTCTCGACACCAAGGCTCCCACAGCGCGGTGACCTAAAGAGCTCGTCACACCAAGACTCCCAAGAGCGAGCGGCAACATAAAAGTCTCTGGACACCAGGGCTCCCAACAGAGAGCGGTGACGCAGCAAGCTCTGAACGCCAAGGCTCCCCAGAGCGAAGGGTGCCATGAGCCCTCTCGGGCAAGTTCCTGATGCGCTCTTTCTGTTTCCGTGCCAGCCCAGGTGACGGAAAGAGCGAGGTACGAGTGATGTAATTACGTTGTGTTGGGGCGAAGCCCTCTAGGGAGGGGTCCAGGGGAGGGGCGAGGCCCAGGTGATACCGGGCAATGGCCAGCCCCCCCTGCCCCCCCGAGACGGCCCCAGAGTGGCCCCAGACGGCCCAAGAGGCGGGTCCAAGACGGCTCCAAGTCGGCCCCAGAGCGTTCTGGAATGCCCAAGTGAGGTCCAAGACGGTCCAAGAGGGCCACAAGACGCCCGAAGATGGCTCCAAGACGGTCCAGGAGGGCCCCCCAAACGCCCCAAGTGACCTCCAGAGGCTTCCGAAGAGGGCCCGAGGAGGTGAATTCATTGTTTTGGTCAATGGTTTTTGAAGGTTTTTCTGGTTCTCGCGATTTCGGACCAAGAACGGCCGAAAACGGCCTCAGAGGCTCCAGAGATCGCCCCAAGACGGCCCAAGAGGCCCCCCCAAGGGCCCGACAACGGCCCGAGAGGGGCCCCGAAGCAGCCCCCCGGAGGGCCCCGAGACGGCCCCAAGGAGCCCCCCAAGAAGGCCCCCAGGAGGCCCCCGAGAGACTCCCAAGGGGGGGGCCTGGAGAGGCGGGGCCGGGGACGGCCCCGGAGCCCCACAGCGGTCCTCGAGAGGGCCCCCGAGATGGCCTCACAAGTTCTGTTTTGCCCTATCTATTTGTCGGGGGTGGACAGAACCCCCAACAGTGACACGTCGATTAGTGAATTGTCCATTTTCGGTTCTCGAGAGGGCGCCGCGGTTGTTATTTTCCAGGCCTGTGCCCGCCAGGTTTGGGCCCGAGGTCGTTTTCACTAAACCACGTTTTACTAAAGGGAGGTCTGTCCATCCCCGAATTTGTTTACAGTGAGCGGCTTGAATAAGGAGCACTTTCTTTTCAAAAGGGGCTCGGTCGTTCCTTCGGCTTGCATGCGTTATTTACGGCTCCTTATGCGTTATGTGTTATTCATCGTTCCTTATGCGACGTTCCTTGTGGTAAAAAAAGGGGCTCCGTTCCTTATTTATCGTTCCTTAGGTCAGGCCGATGACTGTACGGTTTGTAGGGTTCTCGCGTTTTCGGGCACAGGAAGGCGTCATGTTGCCCAAGAGGTCCCAGAGATCGCCCCCAGGCGCCCCCAGAGGTCGCAAAAGGGCCCGACCACGGTCCAAGAGGGCCCCCCAGAGGGCCCCGCGACGGCCCAAGACTGCCCCAAGGCGGCCCCACGAGAGCACCGAGATGGTGCCAAGAGGCTCCCAAGAGAGCGCGAAGAGGCGGTGTGGGGACTGGGCTGCTTGAGTGTTGGGACGGGGCTGGCCCCAAGACGGCCCAAGAGTCCCAAAACGGTCCAAAAGGGCCACCAAAAGACTCCCAAGAAGCCCCAGAGACGCCGCCAAGTAACGCCATGGCTCCCACAGCGAGCGGTGACGTAACAAGCTCTGAACACCAAGGCACCCCAGAGCGCGGTGACGTAAAGAGCTCTGAACAGCAAGGCTCCCAAGAGCGAGCGGCCACGTAAAAGTCTCTGGACACCAGGGCTCCCAACAGAGAGCGGTGACGCAGCAAGCTCTGAACGCCAAGGCTCCCCAGAGCGAAGGGTGCCATGAGCCCTCTCGGGCAAGTTCCTGATGCGCTCTTTCTGTTTCCGTGCCGGCTCAGGTGACGGAAAGAGCGAGGTACGAGTGATGTACGTTGTGTTGGGGCGAAGCCCTCTAGGGAGGGGTCCAGGGGAGGGGCGAGGCCCGGGTGATACCGGGCAGTGGCCAGCCCGGCCCGTTTTCTTAGTATTTCCCCACATGTTTCGTGGGATGTTGGTTTTCATCCCTGCCGCGTCGCACCGGCGTCTCCCGCACACCTCCTCCACTTCCTTCCTCCCTTCACCCACACGCAACCTATGCACCCCCATCACGTGCATCAGACACGCGTCTACATGCAGTCGCACACATGCACACACACATACACACACACACACACTCGCACGCATACAACCCTAGTGCACGCCTGGCGTGCACAGGACAGCACAGCACAGCACAGCTCAGCAGAGCACAGCACAGCACAGCACGCCCCAGTCGTCCAGGCACTTCGTCGACACCACAGGGGGTGAGCTGGGGATGGGGGCGCTATCCGTTTCGGGATCGCACGGCGTGGCAGGCGTGGCACTTCCTCGACACCATATGGGATGCGCTGGGGGTGGGAGCGCTATCCGTGTCGGGCTCGCAAGGCGTGGCAGGCGTGGCACATCCTCGACACCACAGGGGGGGGAGCTGGGGTTGGGAGCGCTATCCGTTTCGGGCTCGCAGCGCGTGGCAGGCGTGGCCCTGCCTCGACACCACAGGGGGCGCGCTGGGGGAGGGGAGCGCCATCCGTTTCGGGCTCGCCCTGCCCGAGCAGGCGCGGCAGATGCTGCACACCGCCAGAGGCGCGCGCGGGGTGGTCACCGACCACGGCCGCGATCTGTGACGGTCGTCCAGGGCACAGCAGGCGTGGCGTTCTCTCGACACCCACGGGGGCGCGCGCATAGGGGGCGGTCCCCGAGGGCGGCCTCTGTCCCCTGACGGTGGTGCTCGTGGCACATCGGCACGCAGGCTTGCTATCCGTGCCAGTCGTGCTCAGGGCACAGAGGGACGCAAGCGAGGTGAGTGGTATCAGTCGGGGGAAAACAAACCTCCCTCGCTTTTGACCACCCTCGCTTCCAAGAGATACCAAACGATGCCAAACTGCAGCCTGCACTGGTCAGGCCGCTTGACGAGGAGGCGCGTGGTATGGCTTGGTTTTGCCTGGAAGCGAAAGCGGGGTAGGTAATTCACGCTCTGAGTATCAGTGGTATCATCGCCCGAATTTGTTTAGCCACCTTGGCTCATGTCGGCTCAGACCGTTCTGGTCGGCACGCAGGCGTCACCAACGGCATCGGCTGGGCAACGGCCACCCACATCGTTCTCACATGCTGCACTTCAGCCACCATCACTCGAGCCATAACATAAGTATGTGGAATTCCTCGGTAGCGTAATTGTTTTTCGAGTGAAGCGGCTCCCGGGCGGCTCCCATGGCCCGTTTCCTAGTATTTGTTCGAGTGACGCGGCCCACGGGCCCCAAGACGACCCAAGAGGGCCCCAAAACGGCCCAAGAGGGCACCAAGACGGCCCCAAGAGAGCCTCAGATGGCCTCAGGGCGGTCCAAGACAGCTTCAAGACAGCTCCAGAGGCCCTCCAGAGGGCCCCCGAGAGGGCCCCCAGGGGCAACAAACATTGATTTAGCCATGTTTTTTTGCAGGTTTTGGGGGGGTCCTGTTTTTTCTTGCCAAGAACGGTCCAAAACGGCCCAAGAGGCTCCACATATCGTCCCAAGACGGCCCAAGAGGGTCCCGAAAAGGTCCGAAAACGGTTTCAGAGGGCCCTAAGACTGCCCCTGGGGGCCCAAAACTGTCCAAGAGGGCCCCAAGACGGCCCAAGAGGACCCCAAGACGGCCCCAAGAGAACCGCAAGAGGCCCAAAGAGGCTCCCAAAAGGGTCCCAAGAGGCCCCCTAGAGAGCCCCAAGACGGCCAAAGGCTTCCAAGACGCCCCAAGATGGCCCAAGAGGGCCCCAAGGCGGCCCAAAATGGGCCCACAAAGGCTCCAAAAGAGCTCCACACGGGCCTCCAGAAGACCCCCAAGAGGCCCAAGAGACGCCCAAGAACACCATGGCTCCCATCAGCGAGCGGGGACGTAACAAGCTCTTGACACCAAGGCTCCCCAGAGCGCCGTGACGTAAAAAGCTCGCCACACCAAAGTTCCCTCGAGCGAGCGGCAACGCAAAAGTTTCTCGACACCAGGTCTCCCAACGCGGACGGCGATGTAACAAGCTCTTCACAGCAAGACTCTCGCCATGAGCCCTCTCGAGTCAGTTCCTGAGGCGCTCTTTCCGTTTCCGTGCCGGCCCAGGTGACGGAAAGAGCGATGTACGAGCAATGTACGTTGAGTTGGGCGCTTGCGCCTCCCTTAGGGGGAGTGCAGAAGGGGGGGGAGTCGCGGAATTCTCCAGATAATGGTCAGTTTTCTATTAGATGTTTCGGGTGAAGCGGTTCCCTGGCGGCTTCCATGGCCCGTTCCTAGTATTTCCCTGCATTCTAAGTGGGGGGGGTCAGATTTTCTCTACACCCGCGTCATACCCGCGTTCACTTCCACCTCCTCCTTCTCGCTCGTATACACACCACATCACACCACACCACACCACGCCACGTCACACCACACCACACATCACCACACTACACCACACCACTCCACACCCCACCACACCACACCGCACCACACCACACCACACCACACCACACCACCACACCCCACCACACCCCACCCCACCCCACCCCACCACACCACACCACACCACACCACACCACACCACACCACACCATCCGTCACATCACATCACATCAGGAGACACACGCACATCACACCACATCACACCATGCCACACCACACCACACGACACGGAAAGCGTGGCAGGTGTTGCACTTTCTCGACACCATAAGGGGGTGCGCAGGGGGTGGGGGCCCTATACGCGCCAGTCGTTCAGGCACAGCAGGCGTGGCACTTTCTCGACACCATAGGGGGTGCGCAGGGGGTGGGGGCCCTATCCGCGCCAGTCGCTCAGGCACAGCAGGCGTGTCACTTTCTCGACACCACAGGGTGGGGGCGCTATCCGCGCCAGTCGTTCAGGCACAGCAGGCGTGGCACTTTCTCGACACCCTAGAGGGTGCGCAGGGGGTGGGGGCCCTATCCGCGCCAGTCGTTCAGGCACAGCAGGCGTGGCACTTTCTCGACACCATAGGGGGTGCGCAGGGGGTGGGGGCCCTATCCGCGCCAGTCGTTCAGGCACAGCAGGCGTGGCACTTTCTCGACACCACAGGGGGTGCCCAGCGGGCACTTTCTCGACACCACAGGGTGATCCCGCGCCAGTTCGTTTCCAGGGCCTAGCAGGCGGGCACTTTCTCGACACCATAGGGAGTGAGCCGGGGTGGTGGCGCTATCCGCGCCAGTCGTTCCGGCCCACACAGGCGTGGCACTTTCTCGACACCACAGGGAGTGAGCAGGGGGTGGGGACGCTATCCGCGCCAGTCGTTCAGGCACAGCAGGCGTGGCACTTTCTCGACACCACAGGGGGTGCCGCCCTGGTCGTCCAGGGCATCCGCCCGGGTGGTCCTGCTATCCGCCCTGGTCGTCCCAAGCAGCGTCATCATTACACGCATCGTCGCCCGCACCGCCGCCGTTTTGGCTCAAGCAA
>CAUYUJ010002549.1:49518-59518 GCA_963575745.1 Prorocentrum cordatum | reverse complement strand
GGGCACGTTTTCAGAATGGTGTTCTCACTTCGATTCTTCTTTCAACGTCTGTGACACTATGCAACGACAGCGACACGGATGGAGGACGTTCCCTTTTCGACATGTGGATATCGCTTGAGATTCCGTGAGATGTTTGGACCGTTTGGGCCAGACGTCAAGTTGAAGTTGTGCCACATCTACACAGACGGAGGGTGGTCTTTTACCTAAGCGGGACTAACATAGCTCCTGCCCGAATGGTTGGCCCACGGTGCGCTCGACTTTAAACGGGCGCTTCACCTATCGAGAACTGGTGCTTCCAGGGCTCTCTTGAGGAGGGGACTTGGGGTGGGATGGTGTCATGCAGCATCGTTGATACATGGTGGCCTTTCTCTGGCCCTTCTCCTCTTCCTCCTTCTCCTCCCTGTCCTCTCCTTCTCCCCTCCTCCTCCTCGTCATCCTCCTCTTCTTCCTCCTCCTCCTCCTTCTCCTCCTCCCTTTCCGCATTCTCGTTCCTGATTAACCGTTTTTTTTGTGTTTTCTCTCTCCACAGACTGGATATCAGCGATCCCCAGCGAATTCATCCTCCTTTCTCCTCCTCCTTCTCCACGCTCTTCTCCTCTGCCTCCTCTCCTCTCCTCTCCTCTCCTCTCCTCTCCTCTCCTCTACTCTCCTCTCTCTCCTTCTCCTCTCCCTCCTCTCCTCTCCTCTCCTCTCCTCTCCTCTCCTCTCCTCTCCTCTCCCTGCGCGCGCGCAGGGTGCGGGCTGCTTGCGTTTTGCTGTCTACACTTCGCTTTTCACACCAGCTCCGAGTGCGATCGACTGCGGGCCCGCAGCGCCGACGATGGGGCCGGCTAGCTGTGCTCGAGTCGGCGCGCCAGTCGTTCGCGGCCTGCGTGAGTCAGGCTGACAGGTCCGGGGTATGTGCCGGTTGTTTGGCCCGCCTCGCCTGGCAGCTTCACCGCGACAGGGCCCGTGCCGTCGTCGGGCGCTCCTGGCGCGTCCTGCCCGGGAGGCGCTTCCAGCGGCCGCGCCACCGCAGGGCTCTTGCGCCCCCCCCCCGATGGCGCAGGCCCCTTTGGCAGGCTCTGCTGCCTGGGAGCCGCTGCCAGCGACGACGCCGCAACAGGGCCCGTGCTGCCACCCAGCGCAGGTTTCCGACGCCCCCTGCCCGAGAGCGCCCAAGCGACCACGGTTTGGGGCAACCAGCTCTGGGCGACCACGTTCCCCAAAGAGTGGTCGCCAAGCCTTGCCTCGCTTGGGAAACGCCTCTCCCATGCTACCCCTGGCCACTCCACCGCAAGGGCGCGTGCCATCATGCGGCGCAGCCCCGGCAGATGTAGCCCAGTCTGGAAGGGGGACTTCTCCGAAGAGTCCTACAACTACCACTGGCACCGCGCGACGTGTGCCATCGCGACCAGTACATCGACGGCGCGTCGACGACACGCACGATCAATGCGAAACTTACCACGACACCGAATGCAGCAACGACAACTGCAACCGGTGCCGCACCCTGCAGCACTGCGCGGTGTACCTCGTCGTCTGCTTTCAAGCCAAACACGGGAGCGTTCAAGGCTGAACCGAAGCCACCAACCGAAGCGCTTCCACAGCGTGCGCGCCAGCGCCAGGCCGCAAGCGCGACCGCGCGCCCGCCAGCGCCGCGCTGCTTGAGCGCTCGGTGTGTCGGCACGTCTTCCACGAGCCAGCCGGCGCTCAGACAAGGGACGGCTCGCGCAGCGGACGCGCGAATGTGTCATCGTGTTGGCTCGGCGCGAGTGTGTGCTCGTGCGCCTGCGCGCGCGCGGTCAACGCAATCGAACGCCAGACGCGAACTTCAGAGCGTTGGCCCAAGAGCGACCATTGCGCACGGGGTCGAGCTTCATCAGCCCCAGCTGTATGAGTTGCCTACGTCGGACGACCGCGCCAAGCGCTGACGGCCGCTGGGCAGGACTGCCTTGGCGCGCAGCGCTGGTTCGCCCAACCTCATCATGGCATGACTGAGGCAGTGCGAGTACTTGAACGCGCGACCCTGACTTACCGCCGCCAGTCCACCGAGGGTGAGCCAGGAGGAACGCGCCCTTCGCCCGTAGACCCCGCCTCACTCCCGTCTCTTGGGGGGCACTTGCTGCCACTCCTGGGAGAAGTCACGAACGACCACTCGCTCCCAGGTCTTGCCTGCGCGGAGCCAGTGCGACCTCCCGCGAGCAGCGCTGTGTAGCCGTGGCCGAGGAGGCCCCTGCGCGCGTCAGGGAGCTGCCCGACTTCCAGGCAGGCTCCCGCGCTCATCCGGCCGTCGCCTGGCTGAGGAAATTCCGGGGCGCTGGAGTCGTCCCGAATCGCGGCCTGAGCCCGAGTCGCGAGGCTCCTTGCATGAACGGTCGTGCATCTTGCCCGCGTCGCCTCGCCGTGGATGCCGACGTGTTGGCGGCCGGCCGCCACGTGGCCATCGCTCCCTTCGCGGACAGTCGACGACCTATGCGCGCTCCGCGGCCCGGGCGATCCCGCGGGATCTGGACATGTCCAAATCCGCCTCCATTAGACCGACGTCGGCCTCCGCGCCGTCGCGAGTCGCTCCAAGTATAGAAGGGTTGGGCGCGCGGCCGGGGCGCCGCGGCGGCCAAACGCGTCCGCGACTGGCAAGGTCAACCTGGTGATCTTGGCTGCTTCTGTGGCGACCTTCGGAATCATCCACCTCTTCACCTCCCCTGTAACAGCGCGCACCGCAGTTCTAGCGCTGCTCGCCGCCGCGCCGCAACAACTCTGACGCCCCTAACGCGGAGAGGAACACATCGTCATCGGCGACGCGATGCGCGCCGCCGCCGTGGCGCTGGACCCGAGCTCCCATTGCAGTTCAGCACGTGCACCACATGGGCGCCCAGTGTCGCAGCTACAGGAGCAACTCGTCAGTGTCGCCCCCAGCTGCCGAGTGCTCTGAGCTGACGTCGACGACCTCGGTCCGCTCGTGGGCCGGCGGCAGCGGCGGCGCATCGCGGCCGACGGAATTCCAGGCGCTTTGTCACTCGGCCCCTGGTGCCAGCGCTGCACTCTGCGCTCGCGGCACCGCGCTCGCCTCCGCTCGCGTGATGCAGGCCTGCCATGGCAGCGCCGCGTTCGTCTTGGGCCCTGAAGAGGCGGGGGCGCGATGGGTTCTGAGACGCCGGCCTCGCGAGCGGGGGCCCCTCGGATCTCACAGCCACTGCAGAGAATGCTGGCGGGGGCCTGATGGCCCTGGACGAGGCCTGAGCGATCGCGAAGCAGAGATTCGAGATGCTGGGGCAGCGGCCCACCGATGCCTCACCGCGGGCGCCTGGCAGAGCACCGAGAGCGAGGGCGCGCAGGTGGCAGCGGACCGCGAAGCGGTCGTGGCCGGCCGGGGCGCGGAGCTGGAGGGCGTCGCGGACGACGCGAAGATCTTGGATGACACCACCTCTGCGGCCGTGGCGCAGAATTGTAGCTTCACGCGACCCTCAAGTTGCCGCTCGCAGACGCGGGCGCTCGCGGGCCCGGAGGAGCTGAAAGCCAGCTCCGCGGTGCGACAGTTCACCGGGAGGCGTCGCCCCATGGGCCTCGCTCTGCCCGCGTCGCACATGCAGGTGGCGATGCGTCTTGGTGCTGCTGCCGACGTGGGCCCCTTCGTGAAGGATGGGCCGCGTCGCAGACATCCGTATGCCGAGGAGTGGTCTGGCGCGCCAGTGCAGCTCCAATGCGCGGCAGTGCGCGGCGTTGGAGGTCACCCTGCATGTGCTCCTCGCCCGTCGCCCCCGCGTCGGCCCCCCGATTGGGCGCTGAATTACTTGCCGACGGCGGTCATGTGATATTGCCGCCCATCTGGAGCTGTGACTGGGGGGCGGCGCTGCGCTGGCCAACGTTCGCCTGCGCACTGCCTGTGCTACATCGCGACAGCACCCTCGCACGGACAGTTGCGCGCGAGCTCGTCGACGCGTTCGGCTGTGTCTGTGCTGGGGCACTGCCGGCGAGGTCACGCCCAGAGTGGCTGAGCATGTGACCTCAGCCACCAGGCTCACCGTCGGCAGCTTGACAGCGTCACGGAAAACGCCGCGGTCGTTCTGGCTGCGCGCGACTCCATCTTGGGCAGGGACAGCTGGCCGAACCAGTTACCCGCGCGCGGCTGCGAGCAGGGCGGGCCCCGTCGCGCCTGCAGCAGATCGACGGGAAGTGCTCGTGCTTTCACATGGTGCAGCATCTCACCTGTCTTCCTAACCGCGCTGTGCAGCATGAGTGCGCGTGCGTCTACGCCGCCGCCGCCGCCGCGTGCGGATGGGCCTGAACGTGTCTGAGTCCAGTGTGCCAGCTGTGAGGCGCTTGGCGACTGAGCTGCGACGAGCGCTGCGAGGGTGGCCCGATCGCGTTCTCATCGCAGACCTCGTTCGACGCGAGCATCATCGAGGTGCCGTTTTTTTGGTTATAAGTGGCCGGCCAGCCTCTCCGGCATTTGCCAGGACTGTCTTGTCTCGCAGGAGATCGGTGCCACGGGGGCGACGGCGCGAGCGTTTTCGTCGCGAAGTTCTTGCGGATGCTACGTGCCAGGCGCCCGACAGGTGTTATGTGCGCGTGCTTGGCTTTGGGGCCGCAGCATCTCCTGCCCCCCCCCCCGGAGGTCAGTGCTGCGCCCCCAGCCGCGCTTCCTTGCAGACCAGCGGGCAGACGTCGCGGTGGCCTGGCACGTTGGCCGCGCTGTGCTGCCGACAACGCGACGGCTGCGAACAGCCGAAATTAGGTATCTGCGACGGTGCGCAACTGTTGGCCCCATCCATCTAACGCGCGTCGCGTCGGTGCCAGTTGGCAATCACCGGGCCGACGCATGGGCCAGTCGACAGCTGTGATTGGGTGAACGCCATCAACCAGGGGCACGCTGCCGCAAACAGCCGCACGAGCTGCATCGGGGCGCGCGCGCGACAAGGCGCGCAGGTGCTTCCCAGCTATGCAGCCGCGCAAGCGACGCAAGTACCAGCGACGCACGCGGGCACCTACTCACCAAAGAGTGCCGAAGACGATCGGCTACGCCAGCAGTGTTCCCGATGCAGAGCTAGGGTGCATACTTGCTGGCAGGCGCGCCCAGTGCCGCGGCGTGAGCGCGCGCCATGCGCGGTCTGTGCTGGGCCCCCACGAGCAAATGCTCCCGGCAGTTGGGCAGCGTCGGCTGGCCGCACTGGGTGCGGAGCCTGTCCGCGGGTTCTCCTGGCGGTGGGGTGTCGTTACGACCCGCAACCCTAGTCGTGGTCAGATGAGCTCATCTCACGTACGAGTTGACCACAAACGAGCCGACGGGGTTCCCACTGATTCATGGCATTCCGTTCGTGTGGAGGCCCCCTAACCATGGGTGAGTTGTGCCGAGCGTCCACTGCTAAGGTCTCGCGGTGACTGCCCTTGCGCTTCATTGCGGGTGGCCTTCTGTAGCCGATGTGCTACGGAGGGACATTCTCCATTGTCCAGTAGCCCCATTGTCCAGTAGCCCCAGTGTCCATTGCCGCCATGCCTTCTACGGTTGATTCCTGCCACCCGCAGTTCTAGTCTGCTCTCCTCCTCCTCCTCCGTCTCCTCCGCCTCCCATGCCCCAGGGAGGACACGTGTTTTTCAAGCCTAGACGGCCCCGATCGGGCTTCCCTTCCCCGATCAGGCTTCCCAACCTCGTGTTGCCCCCAGGGCCCAAACGTATCAATATTCAGTGCCCCGCGAGGGCCCGGGAGACCCGCCCCCCAGTCTCGCACCAGGCGGGATGTCGCCGTGCAGTCGACCTTCGCCCACCCCGTCTCGATCAAACAGCGTCTGAAAACACAGCCTCGCCAGATCGGGTGCGGCCCCCAAGGAAGGGGGGTGGACTTGAGACAAGGGGGGGGGATTTCTCGCCCTTCGAACCCACGCGTTCCAGGGCCTTCCTTCCCCCTTCTCCTCTCCCACGTCTTCTCTCCCCCATCCGACGGGATTGGCGGAGTCATTCGTGTCTGGTGCGCGGAAGGGCGGGGGCTGTCACCCATGGCCTTCTCGGAGCATGGCTTGGCCATTGTAGGCAGTTTCTTTGCAATCTTTGTCTTCCCATACAATGCGCCCAATCAATCCCCCTCGCCCTTGTCAAAATATGCTCGAACTCAGTCCTGGGACCCCGCCTGGGGTCCATTGTTGCCAAGTTTTCACCCACTCCCGCTTTTTCGGCGGACCTGGGGCCCAATGCGGCTGAGGCTCCAGAGACCGAGCTCCGAGAAACACTTGCTCGAACTTGCACGCGATCCACGTCCTTTCTCTTCCGCCACCTCCTCCTTTCGTCAACATTTGCACGGTCAATCCCCTTACCCCATCTTCTTCTCAGAATCTGCTCGAAAAACCGGTCGCTGGACCGAGGCCGAAAATGGCGAAACACCTCCCCCTCCCCCCTTGCCCCTCCTCGCGACCCTTTACCCGCAGAGCGACGCCGACAGTACAGCATCGCGCAGTCTGGCTCCAGCTCGTCGGCCCGAGCTTTTCCCAGCCCGGTGTCTTGCGTGACTTCTGCCTTGCTCGCCTCGCCCCCCCCCCACGACCGCGCAGCACGGCCTGCCGCTCCGGCTGCGGCGCGGAGGGGGGGCGAGGCCTGTTCGCCATCGTCAGCGAGTTTAGCGGCATCGTGGCCGTGGGGGAGCTCTTCGGGGTTCCCGTGCCCCTCTGGCTCAGCATGGTCCTCCTCCCCTCACGTCGTGGCAGACCTGGCGACGGGATGTGTTTGTGGGGCCCTCACCGGGTCACGTGGCAGTCAAAAACGATTCAGGATGGAAAGCAGGTCCCGGGGAAGGGACCGACTCCTCCAGCGGTCCGCGCTGCGACAGAAGTTACGACGTCGGGGATCTGGGTCCTCTTTCTCCTCTTCCCCAGGCATCCCGCGCATTTTTTGTCACTCCCACTGATTTTTTCGTCGACTTCGGCATCAGGGGGCCATCGTTGGACCCTGGGACCAGCACGCATGGATCCAGGACGAAGAATTGCCCCAGGGGGAAGTGGCTGTGAGGTCATGGGCCCGTGGACAGAGACAATTACACCCTCGGATGTCTGGGTTCTCCTCCTCCCCCTGCAGCGTCTCGCCCTCTTCGTCCTCCACCGTTACTTCCACCTCATCGTGCGCTTACTCATCTCCTAACTATCTCCGCCACTTATGTACGTACTCATCTCCTGCTCCGCTTCCTCCCCGACGGCACCTCCGCTCGAGCCGTGGAGTTGGCCGAGGCCCAAGGCCCCAATGTATCACCTGCCTGGTGGGGTGGCCATGCGCACTACTTCCAGTTGCGAAGGCCTTGCGGCCGGTGCCAGGTCCCCCTCCTCCTCCTCCTCGAGTCCCGCGGGCGACTCCCCCGCGGGACCTGCTGGGACCCCAGGGGTGCGGTACTGTGACCCGGGACCCCCCCCCCCTGGCAGGGAAGGGATAAAAGGAGGGGGCTTCCCTTCGGCTTGACTGCGACGTGGTTTTTCTACGTTCCTCAGTTTCTTCAGAACTGACTGACGACGACGACGACTCCGACGACGACGACGACGATGAGGACAACGACGAAGACGACGACGACGACAAGGACGACGACGACAGCGTCCTTCATACACCGAAGGGTCGGCGGGTCATCTTAAAGTGTGCATTCGACGGCCGTGAGAGGGAGTGTGGCGTGGGAGCGGCGCTGGTTATGAGCTGGAAGTGGATAGGATGTTCAGAGGGCAACAACATATGTACATGTACGCGGCTTGTTTTCGCCGAATTGCGTTTGAACGTGGAGGTTCGTGCACGCAAGACCGCGGAGGGCGTACATGTACACATGTCGTTGCTCGCTCAGATGTAGGAGGAGGGCATCTGGCGCATCCGACGCACCTGCTCGGCACGGGGACGGAAAGCGCGTGCACCTTGTGAGGGTGCGAGGTCGCTGGCTTGGTTTCTTGGAGCCCTGCTGCTGTCAAGGCTCTGGTGCGACATACGAAGATCAGGCAAAAAGCCTTGCGAAAATCAGTGAACATTGCATTTCCAGGCCTTCCTGGGGCCCCTTTTGGGGCTTTTCTGTGCAGTCTTGGGGCCCTCTTGGGGTACTCTTGGGAACCTTTTGGGACCCTCAGGGCCCTCTCTTGGGTTTCTTGGGATTCTCTTGAGGGATTTTGGCGCACCAGGCATATACCCTTAGATCCAACATCCACGAGTACGAGAGCAGAGATTGCTGCTTGTGCGGATTTGTGAGATTCCCTTCTCCAGATGGGCGGGCGTGACAACATCGAGGAGACATATCGGGCGATGTCGCATGATGCCGATCTGGGCGCTCGCTCCAAAGCGTACGTGCTCGAGGCTGGATGGGTTTGCGTAGATCGTCTTCTTATCTTCTTCTTGCCTGCGCACTTCTTCGATGGCTCTCCTCAGAGCTCAGAGGCAAGAGGGCCTCCGGAGGCCGATCGTTCCTCCTCCTGTTCCTCCTCCTGGTCCTCCTCTTCTCCCTCCTCACCGGCCTCCTGCTCCATCTCTCTCCCTTGCTTCCCTCGCGCGGACTCGACGCTCATGCCCGTAGTTGCCATTTGGAAGCTCTTCGGGGTTCCTGCGCCTTTAGCTCCTGCTCGACTCTTCTCCCTTCAGGGTCCATTCCATTTCGATTCGATGTCGATTTTGGCCCGATCCGATTTGATTCCGATATTCCCAGTATCCGATGCGGTCAGATGCTTGCATGGCGCTGTTTTGCATCCTAGCGCGGTCGATCCGATTCAATTTCCACTCCGTGCCCATGTGGCCCGATCCGACGCACGTCCGATCCGGTACGATTTCGCGGTTCGATGCTGATTGATCCTGCCCTTGAGAGCGGTAACGTTACCTTTGAGGATGAGGTGAGGGGATGGGGGGGGAGGGAGGAGGGGGGAGGGAGGAGGAGCAGGAGGGAGAAGGGGAGGGATGGATGGAGGGAGAGGGAGAGGGAGGAGGAGGAGAAGGAGAAGGAGGAGGAGGAGGAGGAGGAGGAGGAGGAGGATGAGCATTACGCTGGACTAGCGCCCTACTCTCTTCAGCATTGGCGCCTCTCCTAGCAACAACAGCAGCCCTGCTCGAGGCCTCCTCCCTTTCTATTCAGGGCCAGGTCCTTGCCTCACCGCCGACAGCCCCCATCCATCCCCACCAAAGCAATCATGTGGTTTGATAATTCCTTGTGCTTTGCCCTTCGCTGGGGTTCCACTGGCGGTCTCGCATCGGCGCAGCAAGGCGCGGGCATGTGTTTCCGAGGCTGGATATGGTGAAATTCCTCGGAGGAGGTGTTTGCGCGACCTCATTGGGCGGGAGACCTGGGAATGGGAATAACGGACCCAACTATAGAACAAGAGTCCCCCATGATGTGGATGGTTATCATGATGGTCGGATGCCTCGTGTGGAAACACCGCGCATGAGGGTAACATGATTGTTGTCGTTGTTGTTGAACATTATTTATTCTAAAGAATAATTATTGTTGGGCCCCCTGGTGCGCGCCCCCCCTGCGCCGCCTAGGCCGCAGCTACATTTTCATCATTTTCGTGAGGAAGCCTCAGAAAAGAGGGTGTGTACAGGATCCGGTTGTTTTGTTGTAATCCGCTTTCCCTTGCAAAAAACAATAGAAAATGTCATTTCTTGTTCTAATATAATCAAGTTTCAAGAATCCCTTGCAAACAATAAGGTAAAGTGGACATTCGCGCGCGCAAGACGAAATCCTTCCAAAACCTTAGTGTTCGCAGCGATTTTAACATAAAAACATCAAAAAACCAATGGCTTTTCAACAAAAAAATTGTCAAAATCTCATCCCGCGCGCTCTTGCGGATTCGTAGGAAACCCAACACTTTTTAAACATTTCTGTCAAACGGGCTTTTGCGAGCAACTTTTTCGAACTTCTGCGACAACGGTTGCGCACCTGCCAGGGCCATCATCCCTGTCAAATAATACCATGCGGGACACATTCGTTTTTTCTTCGCGCGCGCACGCCGAAATCTCCAAAAACCATTGGGCTTCTTAAGAATTTTAGCACCACCGCACATTAGGCTTAACAACTTCTGTGGGTTAACA
>CAUYUJ010002549.1:19518-42018 GCA_963575745.1 Prorocentrum cordatum | reverse complement strand
GGAGGAGAAGGAGGAAGTAGGAAGGAGGAGGATGGGCGGAGGAGGAGGACGAGTAGGAGGCGGAGGAGGAAGAGATGAAGGAGGAGGAGGATGAGGAGGATGAGGTGGAGGAGGGCCACTGTAAACCCATGGCTCATCAACGATTTCGGAAGAAACCCTCCCTGCATGCTCCCTCTTCGTAGGCGTTTGCAAGGAGGAGGAGGAGGAGGAGGAGGAGGAGGAGGAGGAGGAGGAGGAGGAGCACGAGGAGCAGGAGGAGCAGGAGGAGCAGGAGGAGCAGGAGGAGGAGCAGGAGGAGCAGGAGGAGGAGGAGGAGGAGGAGGAGGAGAGGAGGAGGAGGAGGAGGAGCAGGAGGAGGAGGAGGAGGAGGAGGAGGAGGAGGAGGAGGAGGATTCGGCAAGCGGACGAGGACGAGGATGCGGATGCGGATGCTGAAGAGGAGCGACGGGGGAGGGGCGGGGGGAGGCGAAGGCTTGCTGGCATCTTGGCCGCCCTGGGTCTGACAGCGAGCCCGACGGCGGAGGGCATCCCGCAGTGCCACAGCCGGAGCATGCCCACGTGCGCCGCCTCGGAGTCGTGCCCCGGGATCCCGAGAGGCGGCGGACGTGGATTATCTGTCCGACCTCGCGGGCTGTCTTTGGCCACAGCGCTGCGGCGATCCTCGGCGGAGTGGGGGAGCCGTCCTGGGGCGGCACAGTCTGCCAACTGGGAGGCCGAGCCATCCCGTGGCGCACTCTGGGCCTCCTCGGGGGGATGTCTGGGCGGGTCTGGCGAGTCCGAGGGCTTCCTCGGGCGCCCAGGGGCCGCGGCGGTGGCCCGGTCGCGGTTCTTTGCGCCAGCCGCCAGGATCGAGCTCGCGGGCCTGTCCCTCGGCGCATGCCTGGGCATCTTCCTGGTCGCGGCCGCCATGTGCAAGCCGCTGCTCCATCCGACCCGCCCGCCCCGACCTCCCGTCCGTCTCCCCCGCCAGTCCTTCCAGGAGGGGGGTGGGGGCGAAAGGGGATGATTGGCCCATGGGGGGGTGGAATCATCGGCCCCCAATCGCTCACTCATCGCCGACTGGGGCCAGGATCCCCCACCCTGCCCAGGAACGTCCTGTTCCCCTATCGGGGTCCTACCCTTTCGGCGCCGTGTCTTCGATTCCATGCCGATGCTTCCCCTCTTGATGGCAGTCCCTCTTCTCCCCTCTGAAGGTTCCACTCGGAATTTTGAGTGCTTCCTCATTTTTGGAGTCTTCCAGGGGGCCCCCGTCGCCACCACCGAATCAGCCTCGGCGTCCTGGTCAGAGCGCGCTCCAAGGCAGGCTTTGGCGGCCGATTGAGGGACCTGCCTCCCGGTCTCGTCAGGCGATCACAAACATGGATCGAGGGTGCGTGGATTAGCGACGGACCTCCGCCGACGAACGAGGCGGCACCGGCCGCATTTTGGGGAGGGCACCTCCCCCGATCCATGGATTATAGGCGACCGCGCGCCAACGCCATGGATCGCTAATCCATTGTCTGCGCGCCCCCGATCCATGTTGTCCATGTGTGCCGCCGCCGCCGCCTCCTCCTCCTCCTCCTCCTCCTCCTCCTCCTCCTCCTCCTCCTCCTCCTCCTCCTCGCCTCCTAATCCATGTTGTCGGGCCGATGTCTGGGTCACTCCAAAGCACCTGCTGCGCCGTCTTCTCCCCAGGTGACCGTCGCCTTGGTGCGACTCGGTGGCGGGCCCTCCACCGGCGGGGTGGCCAGCTTTTCTCTCCGAGGGTGGGCGCGCTCCCTGGTTGGAGCAGTCTGCAAACCGCCATCCCCTCCTCCTAACACGTTCTCGCAACGACGACCACCAGTCCAATCGCCCTCCCCTCTCCTGCCGGGTTGCGAGAAGAGGAACGCAGGGAGCGTTGACAGCCGATCGGTGCAGTTGTGCGTGCCTGGTGAGTTTGCTATAATCATCGAAGTAGGAGCGAGACATGGCTCCTGCAGATTGGGGATGGCGGATTGACAAGCTCAATTGACAGAGGGAGGAGGGGTACTCAGGGGGATTGGATTAGTTTGTACAGCGAGTGCCTCTTACATCCCCTTTCTCTCCCTTCCTGCCCTCTCCTTATCCCTTTACCTTACACCGGTCGTCGCCTCGGCTCTCATCTTTTCTTTTCCTCGCATCCAAGCTGGTATCTTGTTTTCTCTACACACCTCCCGCACCACCACCACCACTACCATCATCATCATCATCATCATCATCATCATCATCATCATCATCGTCATCATCATCGTCATCATCACCACCACCATCAACATCACCATCATCATCATCATCACCATCATCATCATCATCATCACCATCATCATCATCGTCATCATCATCGTCATCATCATCACCACCATCATCATCATCACCACCATCATCATCATCATAATCATCATCATCACCACCATCATCATCATCATCATCATCATCATCATCATCATCATCATCACCATCATCCGTTGCAATTTTGGCTTAATTCGAAACACTAGTCCCTGGTGCTTCGAGCTTACTTGCAGCTGAGGGGGCTGTTCGAATCCTGGGCACAGCTGCTCTGCTCTGCGCTTGTCTTTCCGACCAGATCGGAACACCCGCTCGTTCTCAGCCACTGCTTCTGTTCTGCAGTGCAATGGCGCCGTTCTGGACAGAGAAAGCGATCGCATATCTGACGGCTCAGGTGGCTGCGTTGACCATCTCGATCACGAAGGTGACTGAGCAGGTCGCAGAGATTGCCGAGACTATGAAGGGGATGCAGGAAGGGTTGAATCAGCAGATGAAGAAGCTTGCAGAGACGGATGTGGTGTTGGCTGCTTTGAAATCGTTCACGAACAGCGGTGGCGTTAGCAGCAGCATCGGTCTCAACAGCGACGAGGGCAGTGAGGGCAACGTGGTGAAGAAGGCTAGGTTCGGTACTCGTGTTAGACTTGGCAATTAGGACTTGCTCTCCAAGGGGATTGTTGTGGGCTTTGATGATGAGTTCGCTCGTAAGGTCCTTGCTGGGGCGGGGACGGCAATTTTGGCAGCATGCGCTCGGGCTGAAACTCTGCAGCAGCTGAAGGTCGCCCCCCCCGAAACTTCTCGAAGAAACTGAGTCTTGCGTTGCCGTCGGGTGACGCAGCGTCTGAGACTATCGAGACGTTCCGCAAGAACTTCCCTGACGGTTTTGAGTTCACTCTCCCCACAGGCCCTCGCATTTTGCGTCTTAAGCCTTTCAGGGACGGTGAGGCTAACAAGCAGCTAGCCGTGATGGGAAAGATTCGTTCGGAGCTCGAGTCAGTCGCCAAGTCGACCCCGCAGCTCGCGGGCTGGTCGGTCGACTCCTCGGTCGGGAATGGCATCGTGTTCATCTCTATGGATTCTACGGGCGATGCGCTCAATCTGTACTGCGTTCAGAAGCCCTCGTCGGTGTTCGTACAGCCGCGTGTGATCGCCTTCGCCTGTCGCTTCAAGTAGATAGCTACCGAGAGCAAGCGGGATGATATTGTGTCCAAGGTACGGGAGCAGCTGAGTCTTTAGCTCGCCTTCTCCTCCAGAGTCTAGTGCCTCTGAGGAGGCTGGGTGGTCATCACAGGAGGTCGCCTCTCTTCTGTGCGCAAGCCGTTTCGACGAGGCCCCATATTATTTTTGGGAGCTCGGTGCGACGTCGTTTCTCCCCTTCGTTCCCGAGAACAATTCACCAGCACCTGCAGCATCATCATCATCCTCATCATCGCCGTCGTCGTCATCGTCATCGTCATCGTCATCACAATCACCACCACCGGCGTCGTCGCCGTTGCTATCATTAACATCGCCGTCACAATCACCATCATTTCCGTCGTTGTCGGCGTCGTCATTGTCATCATCACCACCACCATAATTATCATCACCACCACCGTCATCATCATAATCGTCATCATGATCATCATCGCGGTTACCATCGTCATCATCACCATCGTCATCGTTATCGCTACCATCATCGCCACCGCCATCTTCCACGTCATCATCATCATCGTCATCATCAACATCAACATCACCACTACCACCATTACTATCACCATCACCATCAGCATCACCACCATTCTCATCATGATCAGCATCGTCATCATCGTCATCGTCGTCGTCGGCGTCGTCGGTGTCGTCGTCGTCGTTGTCACCATCACTGCCATCATCACCGCCACCTCCATCTGCACCTTCATCACCATCATCATACTTGTCATCGCTATCGTCGTCATCATTACTATCATCGCTACCATCATGGTCATCACCATCGCCATCATCAGCGTCGTCATCATCACCATCAACGGCGCCACCGCCACCACCACCATCATCATCATCGTTATCATCATCATCATCATCATCATCATCATCATCTTTAGCATCTCCAATGCCATCAGCAACATCATCGTTATCATCGCCATCGTCATCGTCCTCTTCTCTTTCTCCGTTATCGCCATCGCCGTCTTCATTATCAACACCAGCACTATCACCATCACCACCACCATCACCACCACCGCCATCGTCCTCATCATCACCACCATCATCATCACCATCACCATCGCAACCACCATCACCATCGCCATCACCATCACCATCGCCATCCTTGTCATCATCCTCATCATCATCATCATATTGACCATCACGATCTATAGTCATCATCGCCGTCATCACTACCATCATCGTGATCAGTGCCACCAGTACCGTCATCATCACCCTCACCATTTGCATTTTCATCATCATCATACTTGTCATTCCCATCATCGTTCTTCTCCTCATCACCGTCGTCGTCATCATCACCATCGGCATCATCATCACTATCGTCACCACCAGCACCAACACCACCATCATCATTCTTACCACTCATCGTCGCCATCATTATCATTACCAGCATTGTCATTCGCAGCATCACAAATCTCAGCAACATTACCATCATCACCATCGCCATCACCATCATCATCACCACCATCATCATCGTCATCATCCCCATACTCATCAGCACCATGTCATCATCGCCAGTATCACCCGTTGTATCAGCACTATCGCCGCCATCATCGTCGTGATCGCTGCACAACCACACACCCACTCCCTCGCACAGCCCTCGCTCATTTACACACTCACCCAACCACACACACTCACTCACCATGAGGGGGTCTCGAGCGGGTCCTCGTCTGTGAGTGAATTGCGAAGCAGTCTCGAGCGGCAGCGCCCTCCTTATCGGCGTCCACATGTTTTGGCCTACTGCCGTTCTCCCCCTCCTCTCTTTGCAGGGCCCACACCAATCCCAATGGCGGGCACATGTACGCCACGAAGGATCGTCCGCCCGTTCAGGTTTGCCCGCCTGTTTAAGCCCGCCGCCCCCCGCAAAGAGACAGAATTTCCCAAAGGGGGTGTGATCGAAGACAAAAAGGGCGGGTATGGAGGGTGTTGGAAACTCGTTTTGAACGACACACGGGCAAGTAAGAGCGAACAGTCTTATAATGATTGTTGTTGATTTTGTCGTTGAGTGGTAGTTTCTAAACAACTAGTACTGCTTGACCCCTCCAGGCGCTCTGGCGCTCTCGCTTCGGCGCCTGCTGCAATTTCATTGAAAATGAGGCTCACGCTCGGGCGGCTTGGGGGGGCGCCAAAACGGCCCCCCCAACAACAACAATTCTCCCGTTCGAGATTTTTTAAATGTTTTCATTTGGAGCTGGTGATCTTGCTTGCCGCCGGAAGCCGCCGCCCCAACAAAACCAATGCTCCCGCTCGAGACCTCTTCCCGTTTTGCCTTGGATTTGTGCGCTACTCTTTCTCTCATTGGCGCCGCCCCCATCAAGAACAACGCTCCCGGTCGAAATTTCTTCTTTTTTTATTCAGAGTTGGTGCACTTGCTCGCCACCGAAAACCGCCGCCCCAACAAAACCAGCGCTCCCGCTCAAGATTTCTTCCCGTTTTACGCTGGAGTGGCGCCCGACTTTCTTTTGAATTGGCGCCGCCCCAAGCAAGAACAACGCTCCCGCTCGAGGGTTCCTCCTTTTTTCCCGAGGACGGTGCTGTTCCTCGCCGCCGACAGCCCCCGTCCCGACAAAACTGCGGCTCCCGCTCGAGACTTCTTCCCTTGTTACTCGAGACGGTGTTCCTCCTCGCCGCCGACAGCCGCCATCCCAACAGAACCAGCGCTCCCGCTCGAGACTTCGTTTTGTTTTACGCTGGACTAGTGCCCTACCCTCTTCTGCATTGGCGCCGCTCCCAGCAACAACAGCACCCCTGCTCGAGACTTCCTCCCTTTCTATTCAGTGCCAGGTCCTTGCCTCGCCGTCGACGGCCCCCATACCCACCAAACCAATCCTGTTGCTCGATACTTCCTTGTACTTTTACCCTTGGCTGTGGCTCCACTGGCGGTCTCGTATCGGCGCAGCAAGGCGCGGGTATGTGTTTTCGAGGTGGGATATGTTGAAATCCCTCGGAGGATGTGTTTGCAAGACCTCATTGGGTGGGAGATCTTGGAATGGTAACAACGGACTCCCGCGATAGAACAATAATCCCCCATGATGGGGATGGTTATCATGATGGCCGCATGCTGCGTGTGGAAGCATCGCGCATGAGGGTAACATGTTTGTTGCTGTTGTTGTTTGTTTGTTTGTTTGTTTGTTTGTTTGTTTGTTTGTTTGTTGTTGTTGTTGTTGTTGTTGTTGTTGTTGTTGTTGTTGTTGTTGTTGTTGTTTTTGTTTGTTCGTTTTTTGAATGTGTCATGTAATCGCAGTGGGTCATCAGCCTACTAGCAGTAATAGCACTTGAGCGCTCCAAGGGGGCAATTCGTGAGGATCATTCGAGCGGGGGCCTCGTCTGTGAGGGAGTAGTCAGTAAGTCTCGGGAGGGAGCCTTCTCTCCATGGTTCCCCCGCTTCATGTTAGTAATTCCAGGCTGTCATCAGCGTACTGCAGCAGGCATATCACCTGGGCACACCCCAAGGGGGCGACTCGTGAAATGGTCTCGTGTGTGAGTGGCGTGCGAGGATGTGTCGTGCGGGGGCCTCGCAAGTCCCGCACAACCCACAGGGCGCACAGATTGCACACGTCCCGCAGGTCCCGCAGGCCGAGCACATCCAACGGCTTCACAAGTCGCACAGGTCCCACTCGCCTCACGGCTCTCACAGGTCTCACAGACCGCACACGTCGTACAGGTCGCACTGGCCCCTTAGGTCCCACAGGGCCGAGAGGTCCCACACGCCGCACAAGCCCCGCAGGTGGCACGTGTCCCGCAGATTCGACGGGCCCCACAGGACTTAAACCCCTCGCAGCTCCTACACGTTTCAGGGCCCCCTCAGGTCCCACACGTCCCTCGGGGCCTGCAGGTGCCACAGGCCTCACGGGTCTCACAGGCCCCACGGGTCCAGCCCACAAGCCCCACGGGGCCCCACAAATTCCACAGGCCCCACGGGCCCCACACAACGTTCCCAGGCTCCCGCGGGCCTTGCACGCCCCACAGGCCGCGCACAGGCACCCGCAGGCTCCACGGGCCACAGGTCCGACAGGTTCTCGACGTCTCCCAGCGGGCCCCCACGGGGCCCGCACGGGTCCCACGGGTTCACCACGCCCCGCAGGGCCCGCAAGGCCCACGCGTCTCTTAGTCCCCACCGGCTCCACAGGTCCAAGCTCCGCAGGTTGCACAGGTCCGATGTGCCCCACAGGTCTCAAAGCTCCTACAGGTCGCATCCGAGTGTCCGGGCATCCTGGCATCATCGCCGTTGTCAGTCGTTGATCAGGAAGCGTCCCACGACCACTAAGGAGATCATCATGTGGAGTCCTTCCGTCTAAGTAGTTTGCTAATCGAGGACCTTCTCCAGCCCGATTGCTCCATCCCTCCCTACATCCCTCGCTCGCTCCGTCCTTCAGTGTAATATGTATACCCCTATCCCCCCGTCGTCGTCGTCGTCGTCGTCGTCGTCGTCGTCGTCGTCGTCGTCGTCGTCGTCGTCGTCGTCGTCGTGGGCGTCGTTGTCGTCGTCGTCGTCGTCGTCGTCGTCGTCGTCACTTCGTCGTCCGTCGTCGTCATCGTCGTCGTTTCGTTTTTAGTCGTCGTCGTCGTTGTTGTCATTCGTCGTCGTCCGTCGTCGTGCGTTGGCGTCCTTCGTCGTCGGTCGTCGGTCGTCGGTCGTCGGTCGTCGTCGTCGTCGTCGTCGTCGTCGTCGTCGTCGTCGTCGTCGTCGTCGTCGTCGTCGTCGTCGTCGTCGTCGTCTTCCATCGTCGTCGTCGTTGTTTTTCGTCGTCGCCCGTCTTTGCCGTCGTCCGTCGTCGTCGTCGTCCGTCGTCGCCCTCCGTCGTCGTCGTCGTCGTCGTCGTCGTCGTCGTCGTCGTCGTCGTCGTCGTCGTCGTCCGTCGTCTTCCGTCGTCGTTCGTCATCTTCCGTCGTCTTTTGTCGTCGCCTGTCTTCGCCCGTCGTCGTCCGTCGTCGTCATGCGTCGTCCGTCGTCGCCCGTCGTCGCCTGTCGTCGTCCGTCGTCGTCCGTCGTCGTGCGTTGGCGTCCTTCGTCGTCGGTCGTCGGTCGTCGTCGTCGTCGTCGTCGTCCTCGTCGTCGTCGTCGTCGTTCGTCGTCGTCGCAATTTCGTCGGCCGTCGTCGTCATCGTCGTCGTCGTCGTCGTCGTTGTTGTTTCGTTTTTCGTCGTCGTCGTCGTTGTTGTCATTCGTCGTCGTCCGTCGTTGTCTTTCGTGGTCATCGTCGTTTTTGTGTCCTCCTCCTCATCCTTGTCCCTCTTTCCTCATTCTCTTCCTCCTCATCTCCCTCCTCCTCCTCCTGCTCCTCCTCCTCCTCCATCTCCTCCTCCTGCCCTCCCCCCCTTTTTTCGACGTTGCTCGGACATGAATACTGTCTCTATTGCGTCCACCTCGAGCCAAAATGGCTACGGAGCCTTCCCCCTCCTCCTCCTCCTCCTCCTCCTCCTCCTCCTCCTACTCCGAGTTTGGACTCAGGCTTCCAAAGCTGGCCGCCTTTCAGGAGGTGCGGTTTGGCCACGCCTCCCAGTCCTGAAAATACGAGGTACGGCTGGAGGCTTCTCGCATTCCTCGGCCCCATGGGGGCCTTGTTGGGCTCCTGGTCTGGCATAAAACGATTCGCGGCGAAACAGCACAATCCACCACAAGCAGCACAGCAGGTGCCCCAACACGCTGACCGTAGCCATATTGGCTTGAGCCGCCAACCGGCGGGCAGCCCTCCCTTTTTTTGCGCGGGAGAGCGTGAATGGCCCTTGTGTGTGTGATGGGAGATTTTTCTGCAGTGGAATTAGAGAAGATGGTTCTATTGGATGGCATGGGTGATGCATGCCGAATGCCCCGCCGTACAGCCGCTGAACGTCGAGCGCGGCCGAAGTGGGCCAACGAGAGCGCGCACAGGGCGATCAGGAAGCATCCAGACGAACTGCAGCGCTCCCGTTCCCAGCTCAAGAAGATGCAGGCCTCCCTCCCAGAGTTCTTCGGCAACGGCGAGCTCTGGGACAGGCCCCTTGCGATTGTCCCGGCCTCGCCCTTCTGGCCGAGCAGGCCCCATAGCACCTGGACGTGCTGAGGCGGAACGTAGCGCTTCATGCCAGTGGAGGCTGTGGCTTCCGCTTCTCCTCAGCATCCGCTGAACAATTGCGAAGTGCACAGCGTGGACCGCATTTTTAGCGGCCCCATCGCGATTAAATCCAGATGCTTCAGTATTTGTTCCTGGTGGCGGGCTTGATGGAGTAAGCACGGGAGAAAATATCGTGCGGCCTTGCGTTCCCAGTTTTCTTCTCTAGGTGTCTGGGAAGTTCTGGAGGAGCCTGCAGCTGCCGTCAACGCCAGGGATACCCCCGCGACGCACCAGTTGAATCCAGCAGTCCTTCACAATTTAAATTTGTGATCCTAGCATGGGCGATCATGGCCCTCTCCTGGAGCAGCCGCGCCCTGAGGCCTGGAGGCGCCTCTATGTGGTGCGGACGTTTAAATGCATTCTCGACTTTTTGTGCGTCGGCGTGATCGGCTTGATGTTGAAGGTTCTGAGCAGCCGCATCCTGAGGCCGGGAGTCTCCTATGTGCGGTGCCACTGCGGAAAGTGTAGTCCCAACTTTTCGTGCGTCGTCGTGATCCTCTTGGTCGTCTTGATCATCAATCACGTCCTGGATGTGATCCTGTTGGGTCTTCTTCTGTCTCCGATCGCGCCCCTCCTTGTCAACGGTGTGTTGTGCTTGGGGTTCTCGCCAGCGCGAGGCGGGCTATCAAGTGTCGCCATTGTCGCAGGAAGGCTCACTGGGACTCTTGGGCGGCGTTTGTTTTTACCGGTGCTTCTAGGCCTTATCGTTGTGGGGATATGATATGCTAGGCTGCAAAGCTTGCAGCTTGTTTCTGTTTAGTGCCCTTGCGTGGTTTTCTGGCCTCGGTTCTGCTCGGTCCGTCCCTCCGCCTCTCGTGTCTGCTCTGTCCCTCGCTGCGTTTCGGTTTCGGGCCCTCGCCGGTCCCCTCGTCGCTCTGCGACCGCTTCGAGATTAGCGCTTGATTCTAACCCACGTCCAAAGCAAAGGCCCCAACACACTGAGACGACGGGTTCACTGCAGCACGAACCGATCCAGGAGCGACCGCCAGACCTGCACCGTTGCACTGGTGCCGGGAATCTCTGCGAAGCGCTCGCGTTCACCCGTGGAGGGCCACCACCTTGTACGCCTGGTCCGCACTTCGTGGCTATAGCGGCAGCCCGGCTCGGACCTCAAGAGGCGCCAGGAGTTGCCACCAGGAGAGGCCTGTATGCCAGTGGACGAGCTCGAACACGTGCGGAAAGCATGCAGTAAAGGAGGGTTTGGCAAGGTTGCGCCTATCGTGGCTATCTCATTCTGTTGGGCCGCGCGCGAACACCACGATCCCACAGGTTTGCAGTTCAATCAGGTGGTAGACGAAATCGGGTGCAGGAGGTATTCAACATCGAATTGCGATTTCAGGGGGTTCACAAAAGTGGGCGCGTTTGGGAGTGGCCCTCGCTGCCGCAGGGCGACCACGTGCTCTAAGAGTTCAGGAACTTTTCTGAAACGCCCGCGGCGCCCAGTACACCCGCCAGACTCGCGAGTTCACCGATACTTCCGACTCCACTTCCCCTTTCTCTTTCTCCTCGTCATTGTTCTTCCCCCCCTCTTCCCTCCCCACCTTCTCCCCCCCTCTGCATCTCCCTGCTCCTTCTTCTCCCCTCCTCACTCCTTTATCTGTCATCCCTGCTCGGCAGTGGGCAGGCCTCATCCGCTTCCATTTGGAACATTCACGGCAGGTCGTCGTCGTCGTCGTCGTCGTCGTCGTTGTCTTCGTCGTCGTCGTCGTCCTCGTCGTCGTCGTCGTCGTTGTCTTCCTCCCGTTCTAGTTGGGCTAGTCAGATTCGCCATATCCTGTGCCCGAGTTCCGAGTGTGGTCGCCATGGCTGGATGTCGAGATATATAGGATGCTCGTGGCAAGAAAATGGAGTGAGAAGTCGATGGGAAGCTGTTTGGGGTCAGAGACTCATAATTCATCTTTGATTTGTTAGTTGTGTACTTGTTTGCAGAACGAACCTCGTCGACAATGTTTTGACTCAGGGGCTTGCTCTGTCGTTCAATGCCCCGCTGCCCAAAAAACTCCCACTACGAAACAGTAAAGCCCACCCCAGAATTCTCCCCATGTTAAACCGATAGGGCCCATCCCATAACTTCCCCAGAGTGTCCCACGACTCATCGCAAAACTCTCAGAAGAACCATCGCCTTTTCCTCCGATTCCTCTTCTTTCCCGTCTCCAGATATAATTTCCAGGCCCTTAATGGGGCGCGTGCGGACAATTGAAAAGAACAACTATTGATGCTCAAAAACCGAGTGAGGAACCACCACCAAAGGCAATCTTTTTGCGAAAGTGCGCAGATCCAGGGCATGTCCTCCTGCTTTGCTCTATGCCGCCGATCCCAAAGACTTCTCCGGGGAGGGAGGGGCGAGGAAGGGAAAGAGCCAGGGAGGGAGACGTCGTGCGCGGAGGCACTGAGTCGAAGTCCACTTTGTTTGTCTGGGCTCGTGTGTCAGGAGGGGAAAAACACAGACACAATTAACCGGCGATTCCGAGAAAATATGGGAAAATATGGGAAGTGGGGGGGAAGACAAAAACCCAGAAAATATGGGAAAATATGGGGGATATTTTATTTGTGTGTATTTATTAGTGTGTCCCAGTTCCCCTTCAGTGTGGCAGGGGCGAGGGCGAAGGGCAAGGTGGCTCACCACCGAGCCCCTGCCGCAGCCTTTATGCCGCACCGCGCGGCGTCGTGTGCCCGGCGGGAGGCACGCCGCCACGTCGTGGCAGCCTCTCTCGAAGAAGAAGCAGCAGCATTATGTCGGGGGCGGAAAAGAGGGGGGTGATGACTAGGGGGGGGTGGACATCATGGCGTGGGCCATGATATCTCCCCAGATCTCATGGCGCCTCTTCTTGTTTCATCACGTCCCTGGCCCCCCCGCTGGTCCGCGCACATGCCCACGGTCACGATTTGCACCCCTCCCTCATGGACACCCCCCTCTTGGCCGCTCCCGAATTATGTCGGGCGTGTGCCCCTACAGGGGGATTTTCGACGAAAGATAAAAGATACCCCCCAAATACCCCAAGAAGATCAAACAATACTCCAAACATAGTCCACAGACTATTGTCGGGGGCGGAAAAGAGGGGGGTGATGACTAGGGGGGGGTGGATATCACGGCGTGAGCCACGATATCTCCCCAGATTTCATGGCGCCTCTTCTCATTTCATCACGTCCCTGGCCCCCCCGCTGGTCCGCGCACATGCCCACGGTCATGATTTGCACCCCCCCCTCTTGGACACCCCCCTCTTGGCCGCTCCCGAATTATGTCGGGCGTGTGCCCCTACAGGGGGATTTTCGACGACAAATAAAAGATACCCCCCAAGTACCCCAAGAAGGTCAAAAAATACCCCAAACATAGTCCACAGACTATTGTTAGACTACTTTTGGATTATTTTTGGGGTATTTATCATTTTTCGTCGAAAATCCCCCTGTAGGGGGACAGGCCCGACTTAAAAGCAGCATCGGCCTGACAGTAAACATTTGGAGGCACGCGCGACAATCTTGGATTGGCACTGGAAACTTTGGCGGCGCCTCCGGCGCCACCCTCTGCACCACCCTCCCCGGGGTGTGGGGCGCGTCAGGAGCGGTGCCGGAGGCGTTGCCAGGGGGTGGGGGGCAGCACCGAACCAAGAGATCTGCGCGGACCTCACAGAGTTTCATGCTGCTCCATCGTCTTCTTCTTTGTGTTCTTCTTCTTCTTCTTCTTCTTCTTCTTCTTCTTCTTCTTTCAGGAGGGGAAGAACACAGGCACAATTAATCGTCGACTCCCAAGAAAGTATGGGAAAATGTGGGAAGCGGGGGGAAAGACAGACACCCCGAAAATGTGGTAACATAGGGGGAATTTTTGGATTCGCGTCTATTTATTTGTGTGCCCCTGGGCCCCTATCTTCTTCTTCATCATCTAGAGCTGCGCCCACGGCAGGTCCTCGCTTTCCGCCGCTCCGAGCCGCCTAGATGGGCCCAGAGCTGATGTGGAGTCGGAGGGTCGTGCGGCACATCGCCGAGGCATCGGCGATGCGGCGCGATCCTCCGACCCCGTCTGGGCGGCGTTCCTCTCGCTCCCCCCTCCCCCCCTCTTCCTGCTCCTCCGTCTCCTCCTCCTCCTCTTCCTCCTCCTCCTCCTCCTCCTCCTCCTCCTCCTCTCCCTCCTCTTCCTCCTCTCCTCTCCCTCCTCTTCCTCCTCTCCTCTCTCTCCTCCTCCTCCTCCTCCTCTTCCTCCTCCTCCCCTCCTCCTTCCTCTCCTCCTCCTCCTCCTCCCCTCCTCCTCTCCCTCCTCCCCCTCCTCCTCCTCCTCCTCCTCCTCCTCTCCTCCTCCTCCTCCTCCTCCTCCTCCTCCCTCTCTCTTCCTCCTCCTCCTCTTCCTCCTCCTCCTCCTCCTCCTCCTCCTCCTCCTTCTCCTCCTCCTCCAGCCCCACTTGGTAGGCGTCTGTCCTCCCCTGCCGCCGCGCGGGACGGGGATGCCGCGGCGGGGCGCAGGCCGTGGGCCCGCGTGGCCGACGCGGTGCTCACGTCGCACCAGGACCTGTGGCACGGTTCCGCCAGGGTCAAGGAGCCGCGCGCATTTTTGGGAGGAGGATCGAGGAGGAGGACCCAGGAGGAGGACCTAGGAGGAGGACCTAGGAGGAGGATGGAGGAGGATGGAGGAGCATGGAGGAGGAGGGGGAGGAGCGGGGGCGGACGAGGAGGAGGATTCTATGCTGGATCGTGCTGCTTGCGACTCCCATGGATGGACAACACCGCGAGAGCCTGCTTGCTCGCTGTGAGGTGTTTCTCACCATGGGAGCATCCGTTGTTGGGCGTCGGCCTTCCCACAAACGCGACAGTCTACCTTTGGACGTCCTAGCTAGGGTTTCCTTACAGGGGCCTTGACCATATCCTCCTACTTACACTTCGCGTAGGAAACACAACGCCTGCATCATACAACATTGGACCGGCACAAACTTGAGTCCCAGCATCTGTGCCTTCCGAAGTCGATCCTGGTGATCCTGTCCGAACTCAACATCTTCAGGTCTCGTCAGTTCGCACGGAGTCGGAGGGGTACTGTGCCGCCCATGTATGGGAGAGGGGACATCAGATGCCGAGTCTGGATCGACTCGGCGGCCATACTCGGGGAACTACTCGTGATCTACGCACGCTGTTCCACGTTGCTAGTCGTATCGGCGTCATCTGACGACATGGCTGCCAACAACCATTGCACACACCAAGGTAAGAGGGCGTCACCCCCTCGGCTACACATCACAAACTATCATGCCAGCTGCACGAAACAAGCATACCAATTATCACCGCGATGCAAACACTGCAACGATTATACTCTCTCATCGACCCATCGCCACCGCGACGAGGATGGCGCACAACGAGATTGGCCACCACGAGATGGCGCTATCAGATGTGGCCTTCTTCGGGGACCCATTGCCGCAGCTCGCGAACGCCATAGAGGCCGACCGCCCGAAGTTTCTGGACATCAACGCGCAAACCATCGTCGACGGTATTGCGTGGAACGGCCCCAAGAAGAAAGAGAGGCAGGCACTGCGAGGACTGCTAACCTTTGGAGTGAGCCCCCCACAGAGAACACCGGCCAGCAGGCAGATGCCGAGTTGGACCATTTCGCCGTCGCGGAACACTCATCTTCAAGAGCCTACAAATATTCGCAAGTACAACGAGCAGGGCATGGAGGCTGTCAGCATCAGGACCATATGGACACTCCCATCGGCAATCGCTGCCAGGGGTGACTGGAAACATGTCGTGACCACGGCTGAGAAGGGTCGACAGGGGCGACTTGGCTGCATTCTCGAAAGGGCCAGAGGAGATCACCAGGTCGTTCCACCCGCCCATCACCAGAGCCCGGCTCGCCACAGTGGAGCCCCTACCCCACAAGGGGGTGGAGGCGTCAAGCATCCTATTCTAACGCCGACAGCGCCAAGCCGGAAATCGCAGCGCGAAGGATCATGCCCCTCAGCAGGGCTGCCGCCGAGCGCCACCACGGGCTCTTGCGGGGCAGGTGCAGGGCGATCGCGGCGGACCGACTGGTGGGGGCGCCCGGGCAGGAGCAGGGCCGCGCCGCAGTGCTGATGCTGCTGCGCGCGCCGCGAGCACTTACCTCAGTCAGTTGAAGAATGATGGACGCACAGCGGTACGGCTGGCTACTCCTTGGCCCAAAGGGCGTTTTTTTTTTTTTTTTTTTTTTTTTTTTTTTTTTTTTTTTTGTTTCTTTTTGTTTCTCTCCCCATATACTATATATACAATTAGATATGTATAGATACATATATATATATAACCAGTTCGGTCTGGCAGATGGTGTACAAGACCAACAGCGAGACGGGCGACGTCTGTGAGCTCATGGTGACCGTCGAACACTCTGCCGATCTTCCCACCAGTATCCGACTGCGATGCGGAAGACGATCACCGCTGCGCAGTTAAGAGAGAAAGAGAGAGAGATAGAGAGAGAGACCCCCATGCCGACATGTGGACCCTTTTCAAAGGGTCCAAGGCACTCGCACAACCCACGGCGGGAACCAGACCTGGAGTCCCTGCGCCGCCCGATCTAGCCTTCAGCTACACTTCCTCCCAGGTCACCAAGGTGATCGCAGAGGGCGCCATCGAGGAGAGCCTGGCTTGCGAGATCCCCAGCCTCAGAGATGGACAACTCGCGCTCACGCAGTAGGGATGCTCCGCGTGCCGGCAGGACGGCGAGAGGCTGCTCACAGGCGCATCAATCGTGGGTGACCTCGCGGCATGCGCTGTCACCGACCCTGGGCACGCTCACGACGCAGACGTGTCATTGCTGTATATCATCGCCACTTGGGCGACGGCCATCGGCATGAAGGTAGACGCCGAACATGCCAATATCATGGCCAGCTTCAACTATGTATTGGCGTACTTTCTCGAGCTCGAGACCAAATGCGATCGCATTTTGGCACGCACGCAATCTCTGACAGCCTGTAGTACAGACCGGCGAGAAATGAATGATTTCGGAGGCATTGCTGAAGAATCTAAGGATGTACTTGAATTTTGCAAGCTGACAGACAGGAGCTGGCCAGAACATCACAAAACAGTTCTCGGACATGTGCAGAAATAGACGACAGCTGGGATGGTATGATATTCATTACTTTAGCGCAAACCACGAGTGCGTGGACATACTGACCAGCTCGTTGCTGCAGCCCAGAGCGTATGAGGCTGCAAAGGTCAGTTGCACATTGTCACCTGGATTCAAGCAGCAAGTGGCCCTCAAATACGATTCCCTGGAGTTTGTGGACAAGCGTATGTCTTTCTCTCTCCCTACATATATATATATATATATATCTTCTGCATACTGCGTAGTCAGACATAAATGCAAGCATTAATTGGTCAATGAAGACGATAACGTGAATCACAATTTCGAGCCAGCCAAATATTCACAATCGTCGTTAATTCATGTAAACGCAAGGGCATCCTCATTCGTTTCATGGTACGCCTCCTGAAGAGCGCATGCCTTCAGTTGATGAGTGCACCTCGCGTTCTTTCGCTCCTCCCACTCTTCCGCCTGTCTGTACGCATTCGGACACGTATGCGCTGGCGTTTGGCTGGCGTCTTCCAGGAGTGCAGGTTCCAGGAGTGCAGGTCTTTCGCCGAATTGCACTGGTTCTTGCTTCTCGTCGTCGTCGTCGTCGTCGTCGTCGTCGTCGTCGTAGTCGTCGTCGTCGTCGTCGTTGTCGTCGTCGTCGTCGTCGTCCTTCCCCCCTCCTCCGCGAGCTTCACGCTCATGAGTCACGCAGGGATCCAACGCGCACCCCGGGCTCCAGCCCAACCGCCGTGCTCTCACGCGGCCGTCCTTCTGGACGTACGCCGGCGCCTCGCCTCGCCTCGCCTCGCCTCGCCTCGCCTCGCCTCCTCCTCCTCCTCCTCTTCCTCCTCCTCCCCCTTTTCCTCTGGCGCCGCCCTCCCGTCCACCCTCTTCACCTTCCTCTCCTCCTCTCTCCTGCGTCCTCCGTCCTCAGTCTTCACTTCTTGCCCTCCTCGTCCTCGCCGTCGTCGTCGTCGTCGTCCTCCTCCTCCTCCTCCTTCTCCTCGTTCTCCTTTTCCTCTTTTCTGGGAGGCCGCCTGGCAGCCCCCGGAGCTCCCGTTTGCCGCATGCCGAGGAGCTCGCGGTTGCGAACGTTGGCACCGTCGTGACGCCGTGGATGCTGTTTTTCCAGGGCGCCCCCCCCCCTCTCGCCCTCGTCCTCGTCCTCGTCCTCGTCGTCGTCGTCGTCGTCGTCGTCGTCGTCGTCATCGTTGTCGTCGTCGTCGTCGTTCTCGTCCTCGTTCTCGTCGTCGTCGTCGTCGTTCTCGTCGTCGTCGGAGGAGGAGGAGGAGAAGGAGGAGAAGGGGGGAAGGGGATGAGGAGGAGGACTCGATTAGATGGCTTTGCGGCGCCCGGCTCCGTCAGTGGGCCCAGTATCCTGACGTTACCACCCTGGGAAGCACGGTGGCCGCAAGCGTCCATCGTGGTAGGGTGAGGATGCCCGGGAGTCCCTCGTCGCGGTGGCCAGGTTCGACTCGCAATCCTGGTCGGGGCGCGCCCCAGGAGAGGTCGGAGGGACGGCCCCAAACCTTTCCTCCTCCCGCTTCCTCCTTCTGCTCCTCCTCCTCCTCCTCTTCCTTCTCCTCCTCCCTCTTCCTCCTCGACGCCCCCTCCTCCCACTTCCTCTTCCTCGACGCCTTCTCCTCCTCCTCCTCCTCCTCCTCGACGGAGGCGAGAGTACCAGGCCTTTCGTTCCCAAGTGAGTCAACTCTTCGAACTAATGTGGACATCGACCTGATAGAGGTCTTTCCTCTCGACGTCTCCTCCTTTCTCTTGCACGTGCTGTCGGGCCACACTGGCCCGTAGCGTCAACGCCCCCTCCTCCTCCTCCTCCTCCTCCTCCTCCTCCTCCTCCTCCTCCTCCTTCTCCGCCTCCCCCTCCTCCTCCTGGCACCTGTGCCACTGGGTGCCCTCGGGCGTCCCAGAAAAACAGGCCGGTTGCAGCCCGATCGTCACCCCTGTTTGCCCGTAGTGGGCCAGGGGGAGAGAAAATTGCCCCCCTCGTCGCCATGTTTTCCCACCCCTTGCGGTGGCCCGGCACGTACACCGCGTGCGCCTGGGCGGGGGGGGGGATCCCTTGCGGGGGGCTCATGGTGGATCCACACCCATTCTTCCCACGGTCAGGGTCCCCCGCCCTGGCGTGCGTGGGGGTGTGCGGTCGCCCGAGGGAGTGGCGCCCTTCGGGTGGCTTATCGGGGCGGCACGCCGAGTGGCGTGCCGTTATGTGAGGGCAGTGAGCCCGCCGCCTCGGAATCTTCAGAACGCGCGGCGCGCCAAGGGGCGCGCTGCGCGCGGCGCGCCAAAGTGCGCGCCGCCTGTTTCCGCTCTTGGTGCTTTGGCAAGGAAGGAGTGAACATCTGAATGATGGAGGGACTCATTTGTGGTATCACGTTTTATCGTGCTCCACGAGCTTCTTGCCGGGCTCCATGGGTGGGCCTCCTGTCCCTCGTAGCCGCGGTGCTCATCGTGTTCAGGGGGTGCTTCTTTCAAATCACTCTTGTGATGGCGGAAATCCTGGATATCCCCCTCCTCCTCCTCGTCCTCGTCCTCGTCCTCGTCGTCGTCGTCCTCCTCCTCCTCCTCCTCCTCCTCCTCTTCCTCCTCCTCCTCCTCCCCCTCGTCCTCCTCCTCCCCCTTCTCATCCTCCTCCTCCTCCTCCTCCTCCTCTTCCTCCTGCTCTTTCTCCTTCTCCTCTTTTTTCTCCTCCTCCTCCTCCTCCTCCCTCCTTCCTCCTCCTCCTCCTTCCTCCTCCTCTCCTCGTCCTCGTCCTCGTCCTCCCCCTCTTCCTCCTCCTCCCTCTCCTCCTCCTCCTCCTCCTCCTCCTCCTCCTCCTCCTCCTCCTCCTCCTCGTCCTCCTCCACGCCGCCTCCGTGCGGGGGGGGGATGCCCCGCGTGGCGCCCGCCCGCTGGGCGTCGCCGGCTCCGCCTCCAGGCAGCGCCCTCGTCGAGAAGCGGCTGGGCCCCGCGGACCTGGCGGCCGCGCGCCTCGACACGGCCGTGGGCTCCGTAGTGACTCAGGCCGCGAGAGGGAACCCAGGGGGGAGGAGGGATGGAGGGAAAGAGGGAGAGAATGAGGAACACGGCGAGGGGGACACATAGTGTCGAAGACGCCTACGGCGAATCATCGCCGCCCCCTGCCTTTTGGAATCGCCCATGCGGTCGAACGTTGTGGCCAGGGCTCTGCCAAGCTATCCGGCCATGTGTTCCCTCAGCCGCTGTGGAAACCCTTCGCGGAACACGCGGGGCAGAATGAAGACGCGGAGGAGAGGGAGGACAAATAGAGAGGAGGAGGATCAGGATCAGGATCAGGATCAGGAAGAGGAGGAGGAGGAGGAGGAGGAGGAGGAGGAGGAGGAGGAGGAGGAGGAGGAGGAGGAGGAGGAGGAGGAGGAGGCGGAGGAGGAGGAGCATGAGGAGGAGGAGGAGGATGACTCTTTGGGCCATTTGGGAGCTTCTTGTGGGCCTCTCAGCCCCCTGCCTTTTGGACTCGCCCATGTGGCCGCATGTTATGGCCAGCGCTCTGCCAGGCACGCGGGGGAGAAACAAAAGCGGATGATAGGGAGGACAAATAAAGATGATGATGATGATGATGATGAGGATGAGGATGAGCAGGATTATGATGATGATGATGATGATGATGATGATGATGATGATGATGATGATGATGATGATGATGATGAGGAGGAGGAGGAGGAGGAGGGGATGAGGAAGAGAGAAGGAGGATGAGGGAGGCGTCGAAGGAGGAAGGCGGAGGAGGAGTAGGAGGAGGCGTCAAGGAGGAGGAGGCGTCCGAGGGAGGAGGAGGAGGCATCGAGGAGGAGGAGGAGGACGAGGAGGAGGAGGGAGGGAGGAACCATCGAGGAGGAAGAGGAGGAGGAGGGGGATGAGGAGGAGGATGATGATGATGATGATGATGAGGAGGAGGAGGAGCAGGAGGAGGAGGAGGAGGAGGAGGAGGAGGAGGAGGAGGAGGAGGAACAGGAGAAGGAGGAGGAGTCTGGGGGCCTCCTGGGAGCTTCTTGTGGCCCTTTCGGAGGTCTCTTGGAAGCCTTCTTGGGCCTCTTGTGGGCCTTTTGGGGCTTCTCGGGGTCTCTTTGGCTGAGGGCGTTCCTGGCCAGTCTGGCGCCGTCGGAAACCGTCTTGGGGGCCTCTCTGGACCGACTTGGGGCCCTCTTGGGGCGCGTCGGGGCCGTCTTGGAGGCCACCATGGGCGTCTTGGAGTCATCTTGGGCAGTTTTTGGGCCTTCTTGGGGGGCTGTTGGGCCGCCCTTTGGCCATCTTGGAGGCCTTTTGGGCTATCTTGGGGCGATCTTGGAGCTTTCTTGGGCCGGGTTGGGCCGTCGGATCGCCGAAAAGATAAAAGAACCCAAATCCTTCAACAACCTAAGGAAATCATTGCTTTTTTCCTCTTAGGGCCTTCCTGGAGGAGCTGTCGGAGGTCCCTCGGGCCGTCTTGGAGGCCTTTTAGGAGCGACTTGGGCCATCGTGAGGCCATCTTGGACCGTCTTGGTGGCTTCTGGGGCAGACTTGGAGGCATCTTGGACCCTCTTGGGCCATCTTGGAGGCCACCTTGTACCATCTTGGAGGAACTTGCAGGCCATCTTGGGCCATCTTGACTGTCTTGGATGCGATTGGGCAATTCTTTCGGCGGGTTGTGCAGCCTTCCAGGTGGCCGGCGCGCTGGGCCGAAGCTCCAGGGGGAACTCTTGTGGAACAGAAACCAAACCAAACCAAAAACGGTAGGGTCTAGCACGCCAGGGAACCCCTTTGAGACATCAGCATAGGGCGGCGGAGTAATACGATCGAAGACGCCTACGGCGAATCACCGCCGCCCCCTGCCTTTTAGAATCGCCCATGTGGTCGAGCATTGTGGCAATAGCTCTGCCAAGCTATCGGACCATGTGGTCCCCCAACTGTTATGGAAACCCTTCGGGGAACACTACTTGGGGGAGGATGTCGGGGAAGATCAGGAGGAGGCGGAGGAGGAGGATGTGGAGAAGAAGGAGGAGGAGGAGGAGGAGAAGAAGGAGGAGGAGGAGGAGGAGGAGGAGAAGGAGGAGGAGGGGGCATCTTTGGAGCCTCTGGGACACTCTTGGGCCTCCTGGGAGCTTCCTGGGAGCCTCTTGGAGGCATCTTGGGGGCCTCCTTGGGTCTCTTGGGGGCCTTTGGAGGCTTCTCAGGGGCCTCTTTGGCCGTCTTGGTGGACTCCTGGCCCGTCTGACGCCGTCGGAAGCCGTCTTGGGGTCTTCTCTGGGCCGACTTGGAGCCCTCTTAGGGTGCAGGAGGCCGTCTTGGAGGCCATCTTGAGCCGTCTTGGAGGCCTCTTGGGCCGTCTTTGGGCCCTCTTGGGGCCGTCTTGGTTCCCTCTTCGGCCGTTCTGGGGCCAGTGTGAAGGCCTCTTGGGCGATCTTGGGGCAATCTTTGGGGGCTCTTGGGTCGTCTCGGGCCGTCGGAAGGCCGAAAAGGAGCAAATACGAACATCCATCCATCAAAAACCAAAGACACATCAATGATTTTGGCCTCTTCGGGCCTTCCTGGAGGCCCTCTTGGAAGCCTCCTGGGCCGTCTAGGGCCATTGTAAAGCCATTTTGGGCTGTATTGGTGGGCTACTGGCCCGTCTGACGCCGTTGCCTCTCTGGGCAGACTTGGGGTCCTCTTGGGGTGCTCCAGGGCCGTCCTGGAGGCTTGCTTGGGCGTCTTAGCGGCCTCTTGTGCCGTCTGGGGGCCCTCTTGGGGCCGTCTTGGGAGCCTCTTGGGCAGTCCTGATGCCATCTTGGAGGCCTCTTGCGCGCTCTGGGGGCGATCTTTGGGGCCTCTTGGGCCGTCGGAAGGCCGAAACGGAGCAACTACGACCATTCTTCGAACACCTAAGGAAAGTCAATGATTTTAGCCTCTTCGGGGGGCGCGGAGGGG